>JAEKOY010000138.1:0-39169 GCA_021234595.1 Delia radicum | reverse complement strand
ACACCCCTTTTAACAATAAACAAATTGATATCCACTTAGTTTCTTCTCCCCATTTTTATATTTCTTTACCAAATAATATATGGATCTATCTGTATCTTTAACAAACTAACATCGGCAAAGTAAGAAACGAAAATATTAAGTAATCATTTAATTGTTTTTACTAACCAGACGAAAAAAACTCAAAAACAAATTAATGTTACTCATACGCCTGGGAGATATAAAAATAAAGAAACATAAAATTTACTATTATGAGTTCAATAATGGAGAAACAGACAAACCAAAATAACCGCAAATTCAAATAAAAAACAAATTTGCCACAAAATATAATGACAGGTGCTTTTTATGCAGCGTAAACATAAATTGCCGCATGCATAAGTAAAATTATTGAAAACTACACATACGAGGCAGCTGTAAATGAAAACCTCCAACACTATAGTTTTGTTTGAATTAAAATAACAAAAATAACACTACTCAACAAATTTGAACTTTTTGCAGAGCTTGTTTTTGAAATATGCATTAGTTAATAGATTTATGTACCACAATATAAAATATTTCACCACCTTTTTTAATTGAATCAATTTGTTGAAAATTCTAAATGCTGTCAATTAAAAATTAATTGAATCAATTAAATGATTGCTTAAATTCTCAACTTGCTTTACATGTTTTTATACCAGCCCTTAATAAACTAGATAACATAAACATATTGTTGTTGTTTTTGTAATATGTATATATGTATGTAGTTGTTTTTTCTAAATGTCTATACATTAGTTATAAATGTTTTGAATTAATATAAATACGATTTTTATAAATTCTTACTTGGTATATTACTTTATTAAGTAAAATAATTTAATTTCAGTAGTTTAAATTTATTTAAAATTTATAATGTAATTTTTAAAGTTACATTTTTTTAAACAAAAAACTGCTAAAAATAAATTTCAAATTACATAAAAAAAAGTGCAAATAAAAAATTATTTGTTTTGACATATTTCCAATGTTTCAATAGAAAAATAAAAATAATAACTTCTGATTACATGAGAATTTTGAGAATTACATGCAGGTTTAAATTCTATTCATTCATCCAATGGTTAAATTCATCCAATTGTTTTTTTGCTTTTTGAGAAGGTATACAATATTGATCACTTTTTAATAAAATGTGTTATTATTTATTTGAAAAATAATTCAAATTAAAGCGCTATCAATATCTAATTACTTAAATTAGCTATTTTCGTTGTTGGTACAATTTCAGCAATTAAAGTTATTGGCATCGGTGGTTTTCGTGATTAAAATGGGTTTTTATTTTCTTGTGTGTATGCCTAACCCAAAACTGTCAAAAACTCCAGAATTTTTTTTAAGGATATAAAACTACACTAAATTATCCTTCATTTGAGCACAATCATGTCGGCGTGTGTTTCCAAATATCTTACCGATTTTATCATTATAAATTTCATGTATGCTAAAATATTTTAAAATAATAATCACTATGCGTAAACTCAGCATTTCACGAAACTCATTTTTATATTAAATTTGAAAATACATTGAAAATATCCTAAAATATTTAAAAACAGAAGAATATTTTTATATGAAAATGGAGTATATAATGTAAATAATACATCCTTGATAATTACAACTAGAATCCCAGCAAAACCATTTTAATGACAGGCTATTACCATATAAATTACCAAGTAATGATAGGTCATGACATATTTCATAACTTTAAAATACATAATAATGGGTTATCGAAGTACATATATGTAATTGCAAAATAATCAGTTACTGGCAATTGGTTACACAATTATCGATTTCATATTTTAGGCTTTAATACTGTATTTATTTGTTTTAAAAAATTTTCCCCGTTAAAGTTATTTAAAATTTGTTTTTCAAGATTTCCTAAAAAAACTTAAAAATAACCAAGTATTTTGTAATTCCTTGTTAACCACTTACTCTATCATTGTGAGTAACTACCTATTCCTAACATAAAAATAATTACTTGTTCTTTTACTATGAGTGACCAATCAGGTAACTCATTGTTGAGGAATAAAACAATTTAATTTTATTTTCTTTTGAATTTTATTTCAACATAAGGTAATTTTAATTTTTATTTTTTTGTCTTTATTCGCGAGGACAATCACTTTACAATACAAAGGGCGAAGATAAAATAAAATTTTAAACATTTGACTGTACGTTAGAAACCAAAATCAAATCATCTTTTATATTTATTAACCTTCAGTTAATAAATATAAGAGATGATACAGTTATAAATATTTGAGCGTACAGAACAAAAAAGAACAACAAAACTATATTGGCAATTACAAAATAACTATTAACAGGAACCAACAACAATAATATATTGGTACCGTTTTAAAATATACAAAAGAATGTACAATGTGGGCCAAAACTATAAACAACCAAATTATATACACTATAGGTCAGAAATATAGCAACTTCTATGTTCATGAACATCCCGGGCCGCCCTGAAACATGGTTTCAGAATATGGGTAGCTGGATTAATACTGAGATAGGTCGAGTCATTTCACCGTGTTGAGTCTTTAATTTAACCACTCGAATATTACCATCAGGACCAGGATAAGTTTCAATAACTTTTGCCATGAGCCATTTAGCAGGAGGCAGATTCTTTTCTTTAATTACAACAATATTACCCACTGCTAGATTTGGCTGGGGTTGATTCCATTTAGGTCGTTGTTGTAGAGATGTGAGATACTCTTGGTGCCACCGTCGCCAAAAATCCTTGAAGCATATTTTGGACATGTTGCCAGTAACCAAGCCTATTTGGATTCAACTCGACTAGATCACCTTCAGGTACCATGGTGTAGGTCGACCAATTAGGAAGTGTGCAGGGGATAGATATCCGCATTCTGTGTCTGGGGCAATACCAAGGGGCCTCGAGTTAAACGACTGCTTCGATTTGGGCTAAAAGTGTGTGCATCTGCTCGAATGTTAGTTCTGTATTCATAATAACCCTTTTAGGTGCAGCTTTACAGATCTTACCCCCGATTCCCAAATTCCACCCCAGTGGGGAGCAAATGGGGGAATGAAATTCCATTGTATTCCGTCTTCAGCTAAAGATGCGGAAACAATTTCATTATGGGCTTTCGACATAATCACTTTGTGCATCTCGCTTAATTCTCGAGAGGCACCAAGAAATTCTTCCATTGTCGCTGTACATCTGTCGACACTTTCCTCTTCGGGATATAAATCTTCGCAAGGCAGCAATAAAACAATCGGTACTCAAGTCATGGCGAGTTCTAAATGTATGGCAGAGGTAACGAGGCAAACAAATAAGCAGATATATCCCTTAGATTTTCGGGTATTTCTTCCAGAAAACTGTTTCAATGATAGAGGGCCAGCATAGTCACAACCAGTATTTTCAAATGGAAATGCTTGACGAACACGAATACTGGGTAAATCTGCCATCAGCTGATGGGTATTAAGTTGACGCTGACGAAAACATCTAAGGCATTTATGAGTCAATGTTCTGATGAGATTTCGGGCACCAATAATCCAATATGTTTGACGGGCTATAACAAACAAAGCTGAGACACCAGGGTGCAAATTTCGCTCATGAAGGTCTTCAAGTACGGTTTGAGTTATTCGACTGGACTTTGGTAAAATGATGGGGTTTTTTGTGGCTGCATCAAGCTCTGAGTTACGTAAACGGCCACCAACACGCAGCAAACCATTGTTGTCCAGGAATGGATTGAGCTTTGCTAACTGAGACCGGGCACTGATGGATCGCCCATTTTGTAGTGGACTCGGTCATCATTGAAGGCATTTTGTGCATGTTTCAGCATGATCAATTTGGCGCGATGAAGCTCGTTGAAGTAGAGTCCAGAAGCACGGACTACGTTATGTTGTCGAGTGGCATCAAAAAACTTTAACATGTAGGCCACAATTCGAACCATTTTTGGTCCATTTAGATACTCGATTTACTATTACGTCTAATGGGTTGTAGTCTTCAACTGTAATTACCATAGAACTAATAGTTGTCTTCATGGCAGAAAGTGCTTCAGGATCTGTAATTATATCAAAATTATTAGAACGATTTACAATACAATTAAACTTTAAAGTGTCGCTTAGCCAAATGGGTCCTTTCCCACCAAAGACCAAAGCTAAGAAGCGTTGAGACAGGCATTCCTCTTGAGGCACAATCGGCTGGATTTTCTTTGGATGCTATATGATCCCAGAAGATACGAGGCAAATTTTCTAAAATTTCTGAAGTGCGATTTGCTTCAAAGGTTTTTAATTTAATAGGAGGCTGCGAAAGCCAAGAGAGGACGATTGTTGAGTCACACCAAGCACGAACTGTTATTGATTTATGCGGCAAAGCTTCCTTTATGCGTTTAAGCAGGCGTGACAAACAAAAAGGGCTCCACATAACTCTAGGCGAGGCAGTGATTTTTGTTTGATTGGAGCAACACGAGTTTTTGATGCAATAAGTGTTACATGAGAGACACCAGAATCATCCACAAATCGAGAATAAACTGCGGCTGCATAGGCTTGTATCGAGGCATCTGAGAACCCATGTAATTCTAATTTTGAAGTATCATTTAAAACGAATCGAGGCATTCAAAGTTTTCCAGGGCCAGCAAATCATTTCTACATTGAGTCCACCAGACAGCAAGATTTTCTGGCAGTGGTTCATCCCATGAAAGATTATGAGACCAGAGCTCCCTTAATAAAATTTGAATCGGACTACAACAGGGGCCACCAATCCCATAGGGTCAAATATTCGCGAAACATCAGAGAGAACTTGTCGTTTTGTTGAAACTGGATTCGGTTGAGTCCAATTTTATATCCTAGCTTGTCTTCAGATGGCTTCCAGTATACTCCCAGAACTTTTTTGACATCTTCATCTGGAGATTTTAAAAATGAATGATCTTGTGTACTCACCGATATACGGGAACAGTTCGAAACCCATTTACCGCAAGTCTAGGCCAGCATGAGACAGTAATTTTACCAGACTGTCACGTTTAAAAACTATTTCTTTTTCAGTGGCAGCTCCAGTGGAGTACGTCATCCACATAAAAATCTTTGAGAAGTACCTGCGAAGCTATTGGGTAAGTAGACTTGTGGTCATGAGCCAGTTGTTCCAAAACTCGCACTGAGAGGTAGGGTGCACAAGCTGTGCCATATGTGACAGTGCATAACTGATAATGTTTCAGTTCTTCTAGGGGCGACTCTCTCCATACAATGCGTTGGGTAATTTTTATGATTACCAGAAATCCAGATTTGGCGAAACATCTTTACGATATCAGCTGAGAAGACATATCGATGAAACCGAAAAGCGTAGAGACACTGAGAACAAATCCCGTTGTATACTGGGCCCAATGTGCAGCGTATTGTTGAGTGAAATACCATTGGAGTCTTGGAATGAGCCATCAAACACGACGCGTATCTTTTCACCAAGAACTGGGTGGTGGGGCAAATAGAATACCCTACCATCGGTAACCTTGACTGCATTAGGGTTGATTTGACGCATATGGCCCAATTGTTCATACTCCCTCATAAAAGTTGTATATTGTTCTCGAAGTGCTGCATTTCGTTGAAGTCGTCTTTCTACAGCGTAAAATCGGGACACGGCACCGTTTTGAGTATTTCCAAATCTTGGATCTTCAATTTTAAACGGGAGTTGGACCACATATTTACCATCAGCTGCTCGAGAGTGGGTTGATTTAAAGTGGGATTCAACATAAGCGTCATCTGGATCCACTTTACCTTGAAATGCTGGCTCTTCTATTTCCCAAAAACTTCGGAGGCAGCGATCGATATCTACGGTGGCAACAAGAGACATTATTCGGCTACTAACCTGTAAAGTTTCAACACCATGTTACAACCCATCCAAAGATTGTTGATACAGCAATGGTGTTGCCTTTAGCATCCAAGCGCCTGTTGAATGTCAAAATGTTCCAAATATGTTGGAGCCCAAACAAGATATCGATGGGCGAACATACATTATAGTCTGGATCAGCAAGAGGCAAATCCTTTAGGAAGTGAACCGATTTATTTTCAAAAGTGTGATTTGGAAGCGGCGATGTTATATTCGACAAAACATGTACCATGGCATCAAATGAATCTTCTGAAATCCGAGATTTAACCAGAATTTGACAGGATCCACGAGTAGTTTCAGCTTCTACTGATGAAATTCCACTAACTAAAACCTTTGAAGAACACCGAGCAAGTCCTAAGCGTTGCGCACAACTTTCGGTAATATACGACAACTTCGAGGCAGAATCCAGTAGAGCACGGCATGTCACTAACTGACCTAGGCGATTTTAACAAGTATTGAAGCAGTTGGCATAATAAATTCATTTTGATTTCTTCTTCTTATAGGGTTTGAGCCAGATGAAAAATGTTGGCAATGCGACAGGGCACGCAACATTAGCAACGGTAGACCAAGGGGCAGCAGAGGTACTGGGAAATACTGACGTTGAGAAATCTGTAGTAGGTGCGGCAGCAGCAGGCATAGCAGCTGGTGCAGCAGCAGTAGCCATAGCCGCAGGTGCAGCAGCAGGCACATGTAGCAGTGAATTATGACGTCGGCGACAATCTTTGCATCTATTCTTTGATTGGCAATTCAAAACAGCATGGCCAGGTCTGAGGCAGTTGTAGCATAAGGAGGCCCCCTTCACAAAATCACGACGTTCACTTAGACTCGATTGCAAAAAGATCGGACATTTAAAAATTGAGTGATCAGATGATTTACATTTGTGACACGTGTTAGATTTGGCATTTGTACTTACCAGACATTTGGTTTGGTTACCATGTGTTCTGGTGGAATGACCTTGCTTGGTCTGGGAGGTCGACTTACGATGACAAAATTCTAATTCTTCACACCGGTTGTCCAAAAAATCAAAAAAATCCGAAATAGTCGGGTTAGGATTATCACGGCTGTCATGGATCCAACGGCTTTTTGATTCAGGATCAACTTTTGTCAGCAACAAAAATATGAGCCAACAGTCACGTTCATCTTTACCTATAGCCTCAAGACCTCGGATAATTTCATTGGCTTCATCAGAAATTTTCCTCAAAACTAAGCTATTTTCCGTTGATGCAGCAGGCAGAGCAAAAAACGATTCAATAAATGAATTGACAATGTGCTTCGGGCCGATCATACCTGTCGTTGAGTCGTATCCATGCCGTTGTATAAGCAGATTCTGTAACGGGAATGTGCTGAATCAATCGGGCCGCGTCGTCTTTAAGCAATGATTTCAGATAATGAAATTTTTGTGTATTGGATAACGAGGCCTTGGAGTCAACTGTACTTTCAAAAAGATTTTTGAAGCTAGTCCACTCTTTATATGAGCCACAAAAACATGGAATATTTATTCGAGGCAATGTGTCTTCTTTCGGTGGTGTCGTCGTTGAAAATTTTTTCCAAAAAAGCTGCTTGTTGATCTGCTAGCTTCTCTAAGGCCCCAGTATTATTAGGGCTATCTGCTGGCTTCGGGGCATATCGATTTTTTAAAGCGTACATCTTTCCACGAGCAGTTAAATATTTGTCTTCATATGTGTCAAAATCAGCTTCAGGGTCCACAAAATGTTCTTCGTTTTTATATTGGTGCAATTCATCTGTCGATTGTACAAATCCCTTCCATACCTCTTCTAACCGCTCCAAACGGCTTACCACTGTTTCAAATGTACAGTCATCCGGTGGGGCATCAGCAAAGCCAAGGGCACGAGTTATCGAGCTCTTCAAACGACCTCTAAAATGACCAACGTGTTCATGTCTTCGGCCATGATGTGTTGAAGCAGCAAATTATATAAAAAAAAAAATCTAGAAACAATAAGCAGCAACAACAATTTCCAATTACACAGCAACAGCCACAAAAATTCCTCTGCTTATGATGACACCAAATAGTATGGTTACAAGGGTCCACTTATGTATGGGCCAAACAAATACTAATTAATTTTTAATTAATTATCAATTTTATCCCGATGGAATTTTATTCCAAAATATTTTTCACAAAATGTTCACTATTTTATTCGGATTTATTTTTAATCCGGTTCCAGGAAGGACCAACTCTTATGTTGAGGAATAAAACAATTTAATTTTTATTTTCTTTGAATTTTTATTTCAACATAAGGTAATTTTAATTTTTATTTTTTGTCTTTATTCGCGAGGACAATCACTTTACAATACAAAGGGCGAAGATAAAATAAAATTTTAAACATTTGACTGTACGTTAGAAACCAAAATCAAATCATCTTTTATATTTATTAACCTTCAGTTAATAAATATAAGAGATGATACAGTTATAAATATTTGAGCGTACAGAACAAAAAAGAACAACAAAACTATATTGGCAAATTACAAAATAACTATTAACAGGAACCAACAACAATAATATATTGGTACCGCTTTAAAAGATACAAAAGAATGTACAATGTGGGCCAAAACTATAACAACCAATTATATACACTATAGGTCAGAAATATAGCAACTTCTATGTTCATGAACACTCATCATTCTCACTTTTTTTGTAAGCGCTAGGACCCCCACATATTTGGCGTCATTATCGCATACAAAAGTAATTCAAGCGAGTAAATAGCCTGGTAACTAGTGAATCCTTTTGTGAGCTACATACACGGTTAATTACTTGGTAATGTCTCCTTTTGTTATGATTAACTACAAAAAATTATTTTGTCAGATTAAGATTCAATTAAATCAATTAGATAATATGTTTTACAATGACACGTTCTGCAAATTTTTCAATAGTAATATCAATAATATATTTTTATATGAGGAGGAGACGTTTTTTGTTTTTAACTTAAAAAGTTAACTAGTGTATGAATAGCAAAGTCAATTTTGTATTTTTTTTTATATCAAATTAATAAAAATTATATACATCAAGTATAAACCACCGCAGTCTTAATAACATGTTCTATCTCTTTAAAAAAAAGTTTCATTAGTTCAATAAATAAATATTCAAGCTCGAGGTCAATTTTTAATTATGTTTTATTCTTTATTTTTCGATATTTCGCTGTCCTCTGGACAGCATCTTCTGGAAATCTAAAATTATACATTTAACGAAAACATAGCTTTAGACCACTGCATTACAAATTCATAAATAACAAATATAAACAACAATAATATACTAAGCTTACTCGAGTAACAATAATCAAACAGTATAAACAGACGATCCAAACGTCTTAACATTTAATATTGTACTAATTAATAATATTTCTTTTGTTTATGATGTGCCTATAGCTTTGCGCGCAGTTTTCAGTGTCACTCTTGTAATTCATTCTCTTCTCTTTCGGTATGTTTATTATATGTAACATTTCTAATGTATAGCGTCTGTTGTTTTTCCCCTCTCTTTGTAGTATCCCAACATTGTCAAAGTTTGGAGTATGCCCTTTTAATGCACAGTGGGCAGATAGTGCTGTTTTTTGCGTCACAAGTTTATTTCTGTTTTTTATGTCCGATTTATGTCCTGCTATACGCGTTTTTATTTTGTTTTTAGTGGTACCCACATAGACTTCTTCACAGGTACTATTGTTATCTCCAGTGCAATGAATTTTGTATATTACGTTCGAGCTGTCCATTTTATCTAATTTACTCTTCGTGTTGGAGAAAAGTTTTTTCAATGTACTCTCCGTCCTCGATGCTATTTTGAAGTTTTCTTTATCATAAATTTCCGAATTTTGAATTCTTTCCGATATTCCTCGAATATATGTCAATGATTTATATATTTTTGAGTCTCCTCTATTTTACTATTATTTTTATTTTTATTTTTATATTTATTTAAAAGGCCCTTTATTATGTTGTCCGGAAACGCGTTTTTTCTTAAAATATCTTTAACTTTACCAATATTTGCATCGTGAAATTGTTTGTCACTGATTGTGAGCACTCTTCTTATTAAGTTGCACTTAATTATTGTTTCATTAGTTATTTTGTAGCTTACTTCAGTTTTTTTTATAACTTTCTAGCGGAAAATTCAAAAACTATCAGAGTATCAGTTAAACAAGATAACAAATTGGTTTCTTAACTGCCATATAAAGAGAACTGTAAAACTTGACGGCAAGTAAAATAAGGGTTGGTTTTTTCATAGGCTATGTTTTTTGAAAATAAAGAAATTTAAAATTAATAATTATAAATTTGTTATTCAATATCACTACTTAAAAGTATGAGAATTATTTGAAATTGGTATTGATTGTAATGAATTTTTCTTTCTATTTTTCGTTTTTAGCATTTTCTTAAAGATTTCGTGTGGAAACTGTCAGCTGTATAGCTACCAGGAGCATTATTACATCTCATCCATTGATACCGTAGTTTTTAAGAAATGCGGTATTAGTTTCTTCAAATATTTTATCATATTTGTTTAAGTTTTATACAGAAATCATTAATAAAGGCATAGTATTAAAAAACAATGTTAAATAAACCTTTTCAAGCAAATGGATTGAAGAAACATACAAAAATGGATAAAATTATCAATATTAAATTTTTTTTTACCGTTGAGTAGTGTAATAATAAACAAAATTAAATTAAAACACCAAAATTGCTACAGACATATAAAAAAAAATTATTTGAAAATTTTCAGTGTTTTTTTTATTTTGATCAGATAATAATTGTTTTAAGTTACATTTGCTGTTTATAATATACTCTAACAACAAAATGTCTGTAATTGTTTTGAAATGCCATAAGTAATGATGTGAGTGTGTAAGTGAAACAAGGGTGGCGCTTATATTGTAATTTACAGACGGCAAACTTAAATATTAATTATTTAAGGATAAGGTAATATAAAAAGCGTTTTATAAATAGTTCAAGTTAATAAAACTCTCTTTATATTACCTACTATAAGAGCAGGTGCGGATCTAGTTTAAAGGTTTAGGGAAAAGTTAGAAAATTTATATTAATAGTGAATTTTTATTGTTGATCTATATAAATTGTATGTGAGTTGTTGGTTAGTTCGGTTAAAGATCATGAATATTTTTCCATATTAACAGAAAAATTATAATTTTATTTGTGATAATTTACTTTAATTAACAGAAAAAACAATTAGAAAAAAGTTATTTGACACCTGCATGAATGGAATTAACTTTCTAGCCCGCAACGGCCTTCATCAACATTCTTCGTGCCTTAAAGTGTTAAATTGTAAACATCATCTATTTAACTCAACTAGTTAGGTTAAAAATGTGCCGTAACTTAGTTTTTGAGTATGACGAAATTTACTGCGAACTTATTTTCTATAAAGCTATGTTTAGTTGTTAATTATTACTACAGTTGCCAGTTCAACTAATTAAGTTGAAATTTGACTGGCATTTATTTTCAAATGTCATCATATTCTATCCTTTACATTGTAAGTGAAGGAAAATCAAACATTGAAGATTTTCCTTCACTTACAATGTAAAGGATAGAATATGATGACATTTGAAAATAAATGCCAGTCAAACTTAATTAGTTGAACTGGCAACTGTGGTAATAATTAACAACTAAACATAGCTTTATAGAAAATAAGTTCGCAGTAAATTTCGTCATACTCAAAAACTAACTACTATTAGTATTAAAAGGATAGCAAAAATAAATCTGTTGAACCTACAAATATTAGTTATATTTGATATAAATGGTGGTAAATATAAAGTAGCAAATTAATTTTCTAAAATCGGCAAAAAAAAATTGCAAAATATTAGTAGACATTAAAATCACAAAAAATATGATATTTTTAAAGATTTTTTCAATTTTTGATTATCCAAATAAAAGTCTGGTTATCTGCATTCAGCATTTTTTAAGCAACAATTTCAGTTGATTCTACCACAATATACTGTTATTAGCAATCTACTAAATGTAAGGTAATTATAAGAAACTTTTGTTGATATTACAAATTTTGGTTGCTCTGTTTAGTCTACAAATATTTAGCAAAATTTTATGGTAATTTTAGCAGAGGAAATTGCTTTATTCGATTAACTAAAATTCAAACTAAATATAACTAAAATTTTGTTAAGTAGACCGTTTTATTTTCGCTGTTCTTATTTTATTAATATTTTTTCAAAAGAAATTTTATAATCTTAGCAGTTTTTCATGCAACGTCATTTCAAATTAATTTTTATTAGTTTTTCGTACCATTTTTACAGGTTTATTTCCAAGAGTGTACATAAGTTCCACCTTTATATATTTGTTAGAGTACAAATATGTTTGACTAAATATCTGGGTTTTGTGTCCACATATACTATGTGTACGTATAAAGGCCCCCTTTTTGTTTTCAAAAGAGTATAGGTTACATGCGTTTTTTATTGTAGTTTGTGGCTACAATTTTGCTGCAAATAAATACTTTTGCCTAGCAGGAGATTTTATTTTATGGAACTACTATGTCTGTAACACTTTTAACTTAAGTTAGCAAAAAAAAAAAAAAACAGAGTTTCGATTTTTTTTTTCTGTAATTCACAACATTTGATATTGATGATGTGAAATTATTTGGCAACAAAATCGAAACTAGCAACACATAATTTGTCAAAAGACAATTATAGATTTTTTTTGGGAAAAATGGCATAAGGAATGAAAACATGAAATTTTTTGGATCAAATGAAGTAAAAATAATATCGAAGTTAAGAAAAAAATTCAATTTTGAAAAAGCTTAAGCTCCTTCCCAGCAAAAAATAGTGCTTACCCACAAACGCTTCCGGAAGGCATTATTTTATAACGAAGCACTTCCAAGGCATATAAGGAAGGCATGATTTTTGTTCGCGATGTCCCATTTGGTATGTCTCTTTTAAAGCGCTTCTTTTATGTGCTCTTAGAAGCAATAAATTCATGCTTTTTAGGGACTAAGAAGCGCTTTTTTGTATGTTCACAACATTAGTGCTTCATGGTATGCATACTTTATTGCTTCATTGTAAGTATTATTCACTGCTTCAAAGAAGGCATTCTGGAAAGCCCGACAGAATGCCTTCCCTAATTGCTTTATAGTATGCAAGGCGGTGAAGCGCTTATTTGGAAGCCTACAAATGTAGTTACTGCTTACCAAATCCAGGTTATTTTTTGCTGGGTTACTCCAACTGTGATATTTAGCTTATAGATTTTACTGTGATATATAATTTTGACTTATTGTAAATTATTTTTCAAATTTATTTTTGTGTTTTATGTCATGATGTAAATACAAGTTATATGGTTCTAAAGATTAAATTTAAAGATAGACGAATGATTATTTATTTAATAAATATCATCCTGTTGAAGCTTGAAAAAAATTATTATTTCCGACCACTCTATTTACTAAACTATGCACTTTAAAACCGGTGCAAAAGTTTTTATAAAATAAATTTAGAAGTAGAATCGGCAGGTAAATTCAAATTTCATATAAATACAGCTTGTTTTGCTATGTAGGAAAACAGACCCCAAATCAGGATTGGTGAACGCAGCGTGCATGTGGAAAGGAGTTGAATTAAAAAATATAACGCCATTTTTTTATTGACCTAAAAACATTTAAAAAAAAAACAAAACAAAAACAAAATTGTGCTTTCTGACGAACTCTAATGAATATAGTTATAGTTATAGTTACCGCAATCATTTTATATATGTGTAATTTCATCACAAGTGACCGAATCTTAAAACTTGCACCAAGTTGAGTCCTATTGGGTAGTAATTATGACACAAAATGTCAGCGAGATCGGTAAAGGACTCTTCGAGTTGGAGGGTGTTGAATTTTGATATTTTCGTCAAACACATTTTTTTCGGATACGTATTATTAATTAACTATTGCAGTAAGAAAATAGAAATAAACCTGTACAAATAACAGAAATAGCTACACCCAGGGAACTTCTGCTGTAAATATTTGTTGTGGTTTGAATGGTATTACAGTATCGTTATTTTGAAGTGAAAAGGCATTAATTTGTAGAAGAAATTACAATTTAACTACATTTTGTAGTTCACTTAAAACAACAAACCACATCAAATGACTGTAATATGAACTTACATTCATTTTAACAGTTGTTTGCTTTTATTTATTTTTACAACATTTGTAGTTAATTTTTATTACACTTGTTGTTCATTTTTATTACATTTGTGGTGCATTTTATCAACAGTTAAAAGCAAATGACGATGTTAGTTGCACTTACTGAAATGTAAGTTGCCCGTTTTCCAAGTGAATATAATTTGTTTTTAACCACATTTGAGGTAGGGTTTACCTACATAATATTCTAAAATAAGAACAGCAAAAATAAAGAAGTTAACTTAACAAAATTTTAGTTATATTCGAGTCTAGTTCTGGTTAATTGAAAATAGCAATTTACTATGGTAAAATTAGCAAAAACTTTTACTAAACATTTGTAGACTAAAAACAGCAAACAAAAACTGTAATATTAACAACATTGTTGATATATTTACCTTAACTTTAGCAAAATGCTACTAACAGTATATTTTGCTAAAATCAACAGAAGTTTTTGCTTAAAAATTGTACATTACCGATTTCAGAAGAATCGTTTTTTATTCTTATTAAAAAATTTTAAAAATTTCACATTCTTTTATATTTTTTTTTGTCTACTAATATTTACCAAATTTTTAGCTGATTTTAGTAAGTTTATTTGTTACTTTCAATAAACTAAAATTAACTCAAATATATGTAAAAATTTGAAGAAACAACGAATTTAGTTTTGTAATTCAAATGTTACTAATGTTTAGCAATCTGCTAAGCTCAGTGGTTTACCTGCAACGTCATTTTTAATTAATTTCTAGTAGTTTTAGCAAACATTTTAATTAATATTTTTATATCAGTATAATGAGGTTATAAACTTTTTGTTGCGAAAAAATTACAGAGCACCACCTTATGGACAATGTTGTACTGATAATAACTATCGTTTTTTAAGTCAATTCGGAACCTCACCAAAGCCAATTTCTAAAAGCCCTTTTTTATTTAAACATTTATTTTAAATATCCTGTTAAAAATCGACATATATGCATCCATACAAGAGGACATATGAATTATACATTTTTATGTCATATTTGTTCATTTGAGGGATAATATATGTTTATGAGTGTGCATTAATGAAAATTGAGGTAATATTTGCATATATAATCATACATGTCCAAACCTTCCCGTAGATGGTCATATGAGTACATTAACGAAAATTGAGGTAATATTTACATGTATCATATATAAGCCCTTATGATCATCTATGAATCCTATATGGTGGTATATGGACATGAATGGCCTCGAATAACTTTATATATGAAAATTAATGAGGTCATACATGTTCATACACTCATAATAATCCATGCTTAAAACACGAAAAAAATGGCAAAGCAACGAAATTTTTGTAAAATAAACAAATTTTCGTGTATTTTACGAAAGTTTTTGTTATTTTGACATTTTTTCGTATTTTTACGCATTGATTATTATCAGTGTAAATGCATGTATTATATGTTGATTTTTAGCCAAGTAATATATTTCGATATGTTACGGTTTGTGCGGGAACTTTTTAAACGACAGCGGAAAAGCAAGATCATGGTTATTAACATTTTTTCAGGGCCTACACGGATATGACATGTATTGCAAAAATGCCAAAAGCTATAACCCTGGTGGACAATAGGGTTACAACTTTTTGTTTACAAAACTTCTTCATCGCACCACGCTATGATCAACATTAAACTGATAACAAAATTATTTCTTTAGGTCATTTAAAAAATCCACGAAAAAGCGTTATAATAGAGCGACTTTTTCGCGCTCCATCAAATTGGTGAAATTTTGTTTTATATAAATGTTCTTATAAGAAAATACTAAATACTTTGAAATTAAATTGTATTTTTTTGTACTTAAACGAAAAACTAAATTTCAAAACTTCATAGCCTTTTGTGCATGATCTTTTATAAAGATCGCGAAGCAGTACTATAATATAATTTCTTAATATTTGTTCATGGTCTACACGGCTATGCGATGAAGAATTTGATATTTGCAAAAATGCAAAAAGTTATAACCATTAAATATTAAGAAAGGTCTCCCTCTTGATAGTCAAGCAAAATCGTATAAGTTATAAACGACAAATTTGGTATGTGGATTGTCTTCCCCGCGAGAACATCCATGTAGAAGGGCCTATTAAAAATTCCTACTAGTAGTTGCAAAATAGAAAAAAATTTCTCCCTTTTAGGCCTGCTCAAACTGCTGAAGTTTAAAACTTAATATTTGCTATGTGAATTACTTATAATATTTTTGTAATTTTATACGGGTAGGGACAAGTAAGTATACTTATGGGATTCCCGAAGCCTTTTCACTAGAAATTAAAATTGCAATTCTTATAAATTCCATATTTTTAGATAAAAAGTTTAAAATATCGGAGTATTTTAAACTTTGCCTCAAATCCAGATTTTGTCAGTCCGGTTCAGCTCAAAAATAAGTTGACCCTTAAAGCAAATCACACGTTTCAATTATATTAAATAGACTGGTTCCCCGACAGCTTAATTTTATCTTCCCAAAATACACAATTTTACACCCAAATTGTTCAATGCTTTATTCAATTATACTACGATTATGGAATAAATTTTGAAGAAAAAGTTTGTTTTGTAAAAAGCCTCGTTCTTAAGAAAATGTATTTATATGATTTAACAGTTTAAACTATAACTTCTGTACCTTTTTATGAGGCATAATTCTAAACTAATGTTAAGTAGCTTTTTGTGCTACTTCTTCAGGGTAATTTTTAACAGTGAAGGTACGAGTATATGAATAAACTTCAAAAAAACATATTTAATCCCTATGATTTTTCAACCTCAAAATACGAGACTTGAACGAACACAAAATGTAGTTGCTATCATACCGATGCTGTTGTCACAGGTCAAGGGAGGGATATATCTCGAAGTAGGATGTTTCGAACCGGTTTAGTTTTGCCCTGCATTCAACTCACCCAAGGGTAGCTTCAGAAGTAACTTCAATCGGTTCCCAGGAAAAAATTACACATTCCAAAAAGAAGGTGATGCCCACACTTGCTTACATATCTCATTGCCAAATTTAGTAACTGCAATACCAAACTCATTCCAACGATAGAGTCAAAAAAGCAAGTAGTATTGTAATCAATTCTTTAAATTTAAACCAGAAAGCATGAACTCAATAACAAAGTAATTATTTACTTAAAAGAAAATAACAATGTTATTAACTTATATGTCTAACTTTTTGTACTCAAGAAGTAATCATATACTTTTTCTTAATAAAATTACGTTATTGGAAGTAGTTCCTAATTTTAAAAAAAGAAGTTATACAATTTTAAAGAATTTATCTCATATATTTTTTCAAAGAAATTTTTATTTGCAGGAAAATAATACTAAAAACAGAAATCGCATGTTGCCTAAATTTTGTTAAACTGCGGTTGGGTATAAATTAGGGAAGCGCACGTGAGCAGAAAATTGTGAGTGGAAGTTGAAATTACTGACGTTATCGTGAGTGAATGTAAAAAAAAAATTTCGAGGGTGATTGTGCGTGAGCCATATTTTTGTTTTTCAATTTTGAATTGTTCTTATTTTTGAAAAATTTATATTTTCGTGGTTTATAGCTCCAAAATTATAACAAACCCATGTTATCATAACAATTCGATGTTTCACTTTTTAGGATTTTATTTCCGTATGAATTTTGATCGTTATATTTGATTGACCTAGGAGAATCACGTGTGAGTAAAAGTTGAATTTACTTATGGAACTACTTCTTTTTTTAAATGTAAGTACTTCTTATTTTTTCTAGGGAACTATTTATTTATTTTTTATGTAAGTACTTCGTAGTTTTAGAGTGGAACTATTTCTTTATTAAAAAATGTATGTAGTTCTTAAAAATATAAAGTAAATGGTTCTTCGGTAAAAAAAATAATCAATTCTAAAGAATCAATTATTTTAGTCTCACGCCCTGTTAAAAGAATCGAGTAGGTAATCTAGTAAGGAATGCGTTCTGCCCAAAATGCTTGATTACAAACCCGCTTACCTTTTTGGAAATTTTTTGCTGGGTTATTATTATTTCCAGTGGGATTTTAAAAAGTTCGTTGCTTAAGTCTTTTGTTTTTTGTTTGAAAAATTTTTCCTTCTTGCAGCAATCATTTATTTACCGTTATGATTTAGCGAAAAAAAAATTCTCACAAATTATAATTTCTTATCTACAATAAAATTAAGTTTAAACATAAATTTCTATTTATACTAATTTATATTTATTATCAGCTGTTGTTCACTCAATACACAGAAACAAAAAATGTAAAACCCTGTCTGTAGTTTAGCAAAAATTTTAGACTTTGTAGAATAAACTAACGCATACAGAAATATGTTGGTTTTCTTTTTTTTAACTATATAACACGCATATAACAGTCAAATGGAAAAAAATACAACGAAAAACTCCTTCTTGACTGATAAATATAACAGGCTACAAAAAAAAAATAGTTTAACCAAAACGAAGAAAAAAAAATCTAAAAAAGAGAACACCCAGTTTTAGTCTTAAAGCTTTAAAATAGTACAAAAATTTGTAGCAGAAAAACATTTCCTCACGCATATATTTATTTTATAAAATAAACTGTAGTCAGGCTAAAAGTTGACAGCTTATGAGATTATTATGTCATGGTCAACAAAATTAACGATTAACTTTTCTTTCTTAGAATTTGTATGCTGAATTTTTTGCTCAAATATTGTTTACAATAGTCTGGGTGTTTTTTCCAGCTTAGGAGCAAATCTAAGGAAAACTATAATAGAAATTATAATTTATTACAAATATGTTGAAAACTAACAGTTAACTAATCACTTAAAAAAAAAAAACTATAATAAAATCCAATACACTACATTTGATTTAATAACCTTCTTTAAAGGCCTCCCAGGAAAATATATAGAAAGGAAACTAATAATCAGTTGAGCTTAGAAAAATAACATTAAAGCTAGAACTAAAAAATGTGCAAGGAAGGGAAGTAGGCTATGTTTTTTTTTAATTAATAGCATAATATTTTAAAAATTCAGAAATAATTTTTGTATTTAAAATGTTTCAATGCACAAAAATTTTTAGAATACAGAGACGTCGATTCCTCAAAATCTGCCATTACGTTAAACTCAAATAAAAAAAAAAAGTCCATAGAAGTTACAGACAAATCTGTAATTTTACAGAAAAGTTACCTAATCTTAGGCCAGCAGACCGTTTAGACAGTTTTAGCAAAACGTGTCTGTAATTGTCGTGGACTAAGATTAAGTGTACATAAAGTACACTCAGGGAACTTCTGTTTTAAAAATATGTAGTTGTTTAGGCTCTAAAACAGTTTCTTTATTTTTGATGTAAATCTCAGTCATTTGTAGAACAAATTAAATTTTTTACTGGTTCATTTAAAAAAACCAACCACATCAAATGACTGTTTTATGATTTTACATTCATTTTTTACAGTAGTTTTTTGTTATTTAAAAAAATAAAAAAAAATGTTTGTTGATTTTTTACTACCATGTGGTTCATTTTATTACAATTGTTAGTCATTTTTTTTAACATTAAAAAACAGATGACAATGTTAGTTGAGTTTACTGTAATGTAAGTCGTACTTTCTTTAAATGAAATTTCATTTGTTTTCAACTACATTTGCAGTGGTCTTTACCTACATAGTATTCTAAAGGTACGTTCACATTAATCAAATATTTGAACAAAATATTTGTTTACATATTTGCTTCCAATTGTGTCAAATAAAAAATTATTTTATTTTATGTTCAAACTATGATCAAATATTTGATGGTTTTTGTTTGTTCAAACAGCTCTCAAATAGTGTCAAATAAAATAAACGAAACAATATTTGTCGAGCGTTCAGATTGAAACAATATTTGTATTAAATATTTATTTAATCAAAGTGTAAAAAAATATAGAATTATTTACTCGAAAAACTAACTGTTTTTTAAAAAATTGATCACTCGGGATCTCTCTCGGACCTAGCCTATTTATGTTATAAGGGTATATTAATACTCCTGTGGAGCAAAAATTTTGTCCGTTTTGGTCTATCTCGCTTAGTTTTGGAGATACTGGACATTTTAAAATATCGCCATTTTGTAAAATGGCTTGTATCTCGAAAACTAAGCATGATATCGCAAAACGGGACAACATTTTTGCAACGTCACACCAACAACACAAATGTGTACAGTGTTCCGATTCCAATCATTCCCCGTTTCATTCCATATCGTTCCATTTTGGACCAATGTTACATTCTGTTATCGGAGTGATTAAATTTTTATTTTCACGTACGACAACACAATTGTGTTCAGTGCTCCGATTTCAAAAGTTCGCCGTTCCATTCCATATTTTTCCATTTGACAATATTTTATTAAACAAAATTTATCAAAATATTGTATCGTCAAATTTCGCTTTTTAATATCTATTTACATTTCAGTTTTTTTATAAAGCCTTTTATTAATAAATTTATTAAAAAAAATTATAATTGACGATTTATTTGACATTGTTTGTTCTTACATTTTTTTTTGTAAGATCAAATAAATATTTGTCAAATATTTATTTGAATGCAAATAATTTTGTTTGACCAAAATCAGCTGATTTGCTGTTTGATACACAAAAATATTTTGTGTTCAGATTACGGCAAAGAAATATTTCATGTTTTTTGTCAAATATTTGACTAATCTGAACGTACCTTAAGTGTATCATTGCGTATCACAGAATTTAGATTAAAACGGCATCGATTTGTTAAGGCATATTTCTGCATATTTTGCTTTAAATGCATGTTTTTACTGCATAATTTTACTAAGCGCATATTTTTATGGCAGTAAAATAGAGTACTATCTGAATGACATCAACGACTTTTCATTAGATCTCTGAAGTGTTACTGCAATTCGTCCACTAAACTTTTCATTAAATTAATGCAGCTTTAATAAAGTTTATGAAAAATTGAGTGTTATTTAATAAAAATTTTAAACGCCTAGTGAAAAAGTTTCATTAAAATTATGAAGCTTTTCACAAAATGCAAAAAAAATTGTCATTCAAACCGTGAAGTAAACTACATTGGTTTAGTGAAAAATTTCAATAAAAATCGTCCAAGCAATATCAGTCTGTGTATCTTCAATTTTATCTAAAAAACGTATTTTTAAACTAACTTAAAATATAATCAGAATTCTTTAAAAACATAAAAGTTAATTAAATTTAAGTGATATGCTGTTCTCTTTCACTTTTTTCTAAATTTTTCTTCGGAACTCTAGAAATTTTATTGACTCATTCCATATAAAACCATCAACATATATCCAATTTCGTCCACCTTCAATTATAGCCAAACTTCGTATGTAAGGTAAGTGTCATACAAATTTGTCATCGTACAAGTTTTTGGTTTATAGCTCTGCCGGTTGTGAAAATAAAAATAAAAAATTTAACAAAAGTAGTGGTACTTAATCGTCCATATCTTTTTAACTATTAAAGCTACATGATTCATTGGTATCTTATTTTTAAAGAAACTGTTGTCTTGCTTTAAATAAAATAAGCGAAACACTTATTTTTTTAAAGCAAAATGTTTTTCAAATTCCGCGGTTTAAATCAGTGTATTTCAAAAAACTGTTTTTTTTTAACATTTAATAAAATATATGTTAATTATAATTTATTTCACTATGCCGCTGTCAATATTAATTGGTGAAGCTATTACAAAGAGGTGTTATACAGATTCTTTAGTTCTAATATAAATGTCAGTCGTTTTTAGAACAAATTTAATTGTTTACTAATGTCGTAGCTCATTTAAAAAAACAAACCACATCAAATGACTGTTTTATGATGTTACATTAATTTGTTACAGTCCTTTAGTGTTATATACAAAAAAAAAATAAGTAAATGTTTGCTTATTTTTTACTAACATGTGGTTAATTTTTACTACAATTGTTAGTAATTTTTTGAACAGTAAAAACAAACGAGATATGTTAGTTAAATGTAATGAAATGTTCGTCGTCCTTTCTTTAAATGAAATATCATTTGTTTTTGACTACAATTGCTGTCGTCGTTACCTAAATAATATCCTTTGTATAAAAATCTAAAAAAGGAAATTGTTACTTTCTTTTAAATGGTTTCAGTTACATGAGTCATGGGTATCTCATTTTAAAGGTAGTTTAATCTAGGTTTTCCTGGTTCACAAAAATAATTCACTTCTTGACGGTAAAATGCAGTTTTCAAAATGAGCTTATTCTAAATAATATGTATAAATACGGTCACCAAATCCATACACAGAAACAATTTCTTGGACGAATTCAATGATATATTTTCACTAAACTTATCTCCATAATGGGAATGAACAATTTCTTAAAATATATGAAAAAGTTTCATAGTTTTAATGAAACTAATTTAATGAAACTTTTTCATTGGACGTATAACATTTTTAATAAATATAATGAAATTTTTTTAAATTTTATGAAAAACTGCATTCATTTGAGAATTTTGTATGTATAGTTGATCTTTTAAAATTGCAATTCATTTTGAATTGTCCGGTTTAGAATAAATAAAAATGCAAGACTTAAAGCTTTTGGCTAAAACTTGTAAGGAAAGACGAAAATAACTCATGTTGTTTGGTTTATCAATTAACATCACTGATTTTCTGTGGTTGGTTGATATATATACCTGATCAAACTTTGAGTTTCTTGTGGTGTGGTTTGAACCATGGATATTATGTGCATCTTATACAACAAGTTTGATTGAAATCAGAATGGGTGCACGAAATCGATTGGTTAATTTTATATGTTTTCAGTCTATTTATTATTGGTGGAATATTGTTCTTCTTAAATATTTTAAAATTTGTATTCTAAAACTATATGGCATATAAAGATTCAATATACATAAGCCATGTAGTTTTAACATACAAATAATGAAATATTTTAAAAGGACAATATTTCAATATTCTCTTTTCTCTTTTTACGTTTTATGTCTTTTTCTTGGAAACTTTCAAAATGAGGAATCAATAAAACATATAATAAAATTCCGCATACGCAGTGTATACGCAGTAGTTTTTCCAACCTTGCATTGTATAAAACATTTTGAGCTTTTAACCGGGCTACCACTTGGAAATATTTATTTGGGTGTAAAACTACGCCCCCGAAGGAAAATTAAAAAATACGAGCTTTGGTTCGGTTTCTCAAAAATTTAAATATTTTAAAACGAATTTGAATTAAGAACATTAAAGAATCTGATTGGGAATGAATTGTCCTTTTAAACGCCAGATAACTTTGTATAGGACGAAGATATAAATATATCTTATTTTGAAATTTTATGTACAAAAACTGCGTTAAAACATGTACAATTTTAATGCAAATTTGTGAAAAATCTGGCACATAAGTGAAAAAACTGGGTACTCCACTGAAATCAGCGTGGTTGAAATATTTATGATCTTGTTTTAATTTTCGAGTTGCGCAGAAGCATTAATTTATGGAAAGGAGACCGGTGTTATAAAAGCTATATGCTTATTTTGGTTGCGGTGTATGGGAAATTTTTTTTGCATGAGAAAAATTTGTTGTGGAGTATGAACTTTTTATGTAAAATTAAAAAAATTGGATTAAGAAAAACTTGTAAAAACTTTAATATGCAGAAAATTACTCTATTTTCTTTTCTACTGTGATAAATTTGTTATTTTCTTCTAACCTACAAAAAATTTTAAAAATTCCTACTCTAGTGTCTACATATTTCAATTTGAAAAATTGTCTAAAAACATTAATATTTTTAAAAAATTTCAAAAATAGTGAATTACGGACAAATTAAATTGTGTATTACATAGTTAAAAAAAATCTTGCCCATTAAGTACACGCAGAAAAAGACACTTTTGAATCTGCTTAAAGGTAATTATATATATGTTTACATTGATTCAAATTTTAAAACCTAAACAAAAATATTTTTGCAGCAGGTCGTTTTTTTCAGCGAGTGCATACGAAGCGTCACGTTTGAATTTAAATTGTGAATACCACCTTTAGAGGGCGCAATAAGTGCACCAAAAACTTAAGAAAAAGCTTATTGGGACACCGTTATATCTTTTCTACCTAATTTCGTAAAAATCGACGACTGCTATAAAATGAGTTAAAAAAGCAATATAAACTTAAATCGGTTAAAAAACAGTTGAGTTATTACAATCTACCCCGACAACTGATGTGTTGCAGAATATGTATTAAAAAAAAAATAACCCCAAAATTCAAGATTTATTATAATTATCACATATTTTTTAAAACATGTATACTATTTTGAAACATCAGAATTATCATCCACCGAAAGGTTTAGGTGATTGGCTTTTATGCTGAAAAAGTTATACTTAAAAGAGTTGAAAACTTTTAAAAGTTACAAGTTACAAACTTTTAAAAGTTAGGGTAGCTTTTTAACTGCGAAGATCATATAAACAGAATAAATATTAAAATTTAGGATGTTCATCTGGTTAAGTCGTTAATTAAAAATGCTGATAGCACCTAAAATATTATATATTGCTCTTAAAATTTTTTAAATCCCGAGTGACATGGAACTGTACGCTTTCATAGATTTTCCTAATAACAAGTTGTACTAACATTTCTACTAAATTTGTTCCTTGAGTGTAATAAATAGAGTTTGGCTGCAGGATCCGTTCTCCACTTACACACTGATACATATTACGCTCATATTTACATGAGTGTATTTGTGTAAAGTAATATTTTTTAATGCATTCATTAGGTTTGTTGTTGTATTATTTTACAACTGACATTTGTTTTCAATGTTTATGTAAAACCAGCAGCTCGACCAACAACCAACCACAAAAGCTCTTCAATATTATTAATACGGAAACCAAAAAAAAAAATGAGTTAGGCCCTAATCCCCATCTCCATTTCCAATACACCAAAAAGAAAAAACATTCACAACAAAATGAACATCATTAACATCATCAGTAGTATCCACACTTGCATGCAACATACAACAAACAACAACATATAATACACACAATGTATTGTTAAATACTTTTAGCATTAACATTAAAATTGGCATTACGACAATGATTATTTTGCGTTAGTTACTATTTGCAACTACTTTACGTATTTAGTTAACTTTTAGTAACTTACTAATGTCCCTGTTGTATTTGTCTAAACTAAGCAATCGTTAGTATTTCAAGTTGTTGTTGAAAATTGTACAAAATGTTGCAATCACTACCAATTTGGGCTGGTTTGCTGGTTAGTTGGCTAAATGGCGAACAAACTTTTAACAGAGTGTGTGAGTTTTAGAAAACATGGTCATTGTAAATGGATTTTTGTAAAAAAAAAAGCAGTAAAAGGGGGGTTATATTGGAAAAGCATTGCACTATGCGTAGTTGCAAATACAAATCTTAATAAAATGAGATGCAACACATTATGTTGGGTTTTTTTTTTTTGTATTTGGCCATAACTACTTCTCTTTACTTCTAGTGTTCTTTTTCTATTATACACTCAAATAGAAATAGCTGTAAAAGTTAAAGAAAAAAACAGTAATTTTATTGAAACATTAAGTAGTTTTACGCCAGCAGTCATTTTTAACAAAATTTTAGCTTAATGTGTATGTAATTATAAGAAAAGTGAAAATAGGAGGAAAAATAAGCAACTTTACTAAACCCATAATGGAAATGAATTTGCTGAAATCCCGCCATTTTGTTTTACTAAAAATTTGTAATTTTTTTTAATTAAAATTTATTTTTATTATCCTTTGGTCTCAACTATGATAAAAGGAAATTAGTAAAATCTTTTGCTTATTTAAGCCACTCGGGTTTAAAACCTAGTAAAATATCTTGCAAAATAAGCAAGAAAAATTAAAAAAAAAAAATTTTATAGAGAACAGGAACAATTTTGAATAACAAATTATTTGGTTTTAAAAATGTTAAATATTTTAAAACATTAGTAAAATATTTTGCTAAAACCAGCAACGAAAATTTGCTAAAATAGCAGTTTGTACATAGACTGATAACAATCCATCTATAAAAATAGGACTAATTTAAGAAAATACAAAAATTTGTTAATTTTTACCAAAGTTTTTGCTATTTTGACATTAATTTCGTAATAAAGGGTGTTATTTATACAGGTATAGAACTTTAAGTTGGCAACACTTGTTTAACTGGCGGCCATTTCGTCAGCTATCAAGTGATTTATGTTTAGTTTGGTTTGGTATTCAACATGAATAGATTGACGGCTGAACAACGCTTCCAAAATTTATTTTTATTTATTTTAAAAATCATGGTTCTGTTCAAAAACGCGAATTTTGCGAATTTTGGTTAGCGGTGAAGCTCACTTTTGGCTAAATGAATACGTTAATAAACAAAACTGCCGTGTTTGGAGTGATCATATTCCTTAAGTGTATGTTGAGACACCATTACATCCAGAAAAACTGAATGTTTGGTGTGCGTTATGGGCTGGTGGAATCATTGGTCCGTACCAGAGAATGACAAAAGTAACATTTTGAGTACTTTTAAAGTATTAGTGATCCAACGTGTATGAATATGTACAATTAATAACAAGTATGCATTAAGTATACTTCAAGTATTTTGACAATTTTATCATTTAGAATCATAATGATCTTTCCCGGACCTAGCCTATTTGTATTATCAGGGTGAATTAATACTCCTATGGAGCAAAAATTTTGTCCGTTTTGGTCTATCTCGTTTAGTTTCGGAGATACAGGCCTTTTAAAATACATGTACAACATGTAAAACATGTACTATGAGTACTTACTTATCTGAGTATGTACATATGTTACTTTTTTTTATGTGTACATGATGTCAGTCTCTGGTCCGTACTTCTTTAAAGACGATGCTGGTCAGAACGTTACAGTCAATGATGACCGCTATATAGCCATGATTACTGACTTTTTCGTTCATCAATTGAACAACCATCATATGCAGGAGCAGTGGTTTCAACAAACTGCGCAACATGTCACACAGCTCGTACCACAATTGATTTATTGAAGGAAATGTTTGGTAACAGCATAGTTTCACGTTTCGGACTCGTGAATTTGCCTCCAATATCGTGCGACTTAGCACCGCTAGACTCCAAATTAGACTACACTCTAATTAATTTCTGTTTAAATTTACACAACTTATAGTAGGAAACTTTACTCCTACTATAAATTGGGTAAATTTACTCTATGTGTAAAAATTGGTACACACAAACGTGTAAAAACTGTATAGCAACATTCTATATTACGCATAATGTGTGTAAATTTAAATTTTAATGTGTCTAATAAAGCTTTATTTAAAGTAATTCAATTTTTTATTATTTTGCTATATTTGTTTTATAATAAAAAGCGGTTATTTAAATATAATAAAAATTACAAAGTAAAAAATTAAGATAGTACTAAATACTGCGGCGTTATAAAATGTTCACACCGGGTTTTCATTCCCGGTAATTACAGTTATTCTAAATCTGAAACTCCAATTGGCTCAACATGTCCTTATGAAAAAGAATATATAGATTAGCTGGATAGAAAAGGCAAGACCAATACAAATCCCTTTTGCTGGAAAAGTTAACCAAGAGTTTAGAACAAAACCACTTAAAATATATAACGAACACATTATTTAATTAGTTTTAATTATATTTTTAATTTATTTTTAGATAAATATTTATTTTTCCTCAAAAACAGCACCAAAAATAAATTTATATTGAATTAAACATTTTTTCTTCTGTTTGAAAAAGTTTGACAATTTTTTGAAATAAATAAAAACAAAAATTGCACATTTCAATGTAAGTTTATTTCATTAAGTGCTTAAAATGCAGAAAACATGTTTCTCAACATACTTAATACCATAATTCGTGTGCGTTATTGCTAACAAAATTCAGTAAATTATTTTTTTAAGCAGTTTGTGCTTAAGCTTATGAATTGTGCTTAATTTTACATACAAATTTACTACCATTAAAGCAGTAATTTTACAAGCATTTTTTAGAGTGTACGTCTGAGCCAGCCGTGGCGGCAATATGCCAGAAGTCATATTTAAATTATAATGCCAGAAGATTATCTTTCGAATAAAGTAAATTTCATGTCAATTTAAAAAAAATCTTCTTTGTTTTATTCCATTTCAAAGTTCTATACCTCTATAAAAAACACCCTTTATTATGCTTGGATTATTTTGAGTGCTGAAATAATTTGAAATTAATACAAAATTTACAAAAAAAATTGTTAGCTTTTAAAAATTTGTACAAAAACTGTAAAATTGATTTACAAAACTTTTCAAATTTTTCTACTAACTTTTTAGTTGAGTGGGGTTGAAAAATTATAGTCAATGAGTTTTTTTTTTGTTTTCCAAAGAATGCGTTTTGAAGCCGACAGGTAATTAAATGTTTTGTTGTTTTCAGTTTTGTTTTTTCTTCTTTCTTTTATATGTATTTCATTTTTGGTATTTAAATTTCAAATAAGGCAATGTTGTATGTACAGAAAACAAGTTTAAGAAATAGTTTAACTTGTTGTTAGCTAATTTTAAGGAAAATAAACATTTTGGTCGTGTGGTATTTTAAACACCATTTAAAACTCCTATTTGAAACTCCCTTTAAATATGTTTAGTAGGTGTTTAGGTGGCACTATTTAAGATTTTTTTAAAAATCATAGTTAAAATTAAAGTTTGTCTATTTCTGAAATATTTTTTTGCATATAGTTTGTTTCTAGCAGATAAGTAATATTTTGAAAGCTTAGAATTTAATTTCAATTTCAAGTTATTTATTATTTTAACTTACTTAACATAATTATGGGATATAAAACGTTACCTGGAAAGATAAATAAAAATGATTATTTAGATTTTAGTTGCAGAGATGTGTTAATTTATTTTATATTATTATTATTTAGTTATTGCTTTGTCCGAAGAAAATAAATTAGAAATAACTGATAAGCAATTGCTGGTTAAAATTGTTTGTAACTTTTACTTACAGAAACATTAAGATTTTGAAGTTCAACATTTTATTCTTTTTAGTTTAAACGAGCTTAAGATCACTTATTTATTTATTATTTATTTTGAATATTCCGTCTCCACATTGGGTGACTTGTTCAGGGAAGAAATATTATAATTTTGAAATATTTGTTCCCTGAAGAAATCACCTAATGTGGAGACGAAATATTGGAAATAAATAATTAATAAATAAATGATCTTAAGCTCGTTTAAACTAAAAAGAATAAAATAAAAGAAGATCGAAGAAGATCGAAGAAAACTTAACATGTTCAACATTTTATAAGATATTTAGAATCACAGTTTTTTTTTTGGGTAAAGAAAAAGTGACAGACACTAGGGTGCGTGGAGCAGGGTGTATTAGGAGCCAAGTAGTAAATAATTGTTTTTTCTCCAATACTAGCATTTTTAAGGACTTTACTTACTATTCCTTAAAAATAAGTTATTACTTTTAGCTATCCTTGTGTTTTTATCAAGGACCCAAAATAACTATTACACAGGCCTACAAAAAAAAATTTTTTGTTTGGTGCCGCTAATTCTATGTTATAATTTGGTTAATTAGTCCGCAAGACGTCATGGTTAGCTGTCCAAAATCGCGAAGCTACGTTCAGGTTTGTATCGATCTGTCATAACCTAAAAAATGTATTTTATTATACTTAATATCATTATAGTCAATTAATTTCTTTGATTAAATGATAATATCGATATGCCGTCGTCGAGAAGGTGTTGTGTAAATAATCCAAATACATTTTGTTATATTTGTGGTGAATATGTAGTAAAAAAGTTTGTTTTTTTAATAAATTTATTAATTGTTATTTAATTTATTTATCCTTGCGAAATCTCGAAAACTACACGTAGCATTAAAAAAGTAAAGTATCAATTTTTTATCAGGGTTCCGAACGTACTTGAAATCTGTTTTATTTCTAGCGGCACCAAAATCATTGTAGGCCTGTGTTATCAAAATTAAAAAATCCAAAAAAATTGCCCATTTTTAATAGTTATTCATAAAAATTGATTCATAATTATTATGAATAAGTTTAAAAATAATATTTGGAGCAATACTATTATCATCCAATTAATATTTTTTTTATTGATTTGTAATAGTTATGACTAAGAAAAAAGACAAAATCTTAAGCATAACTATTATTTTTTAATGAATTTTTTAAAAATTGAATTTTAATAGTTAAATTAATTTTTCAAAAATAATATTACAAAAAAAAAAACAATGCATTGTTTTTTTTTTGTAATATTGACATGCTGTTGTTTTATTTTATTTTTTTTGTCCAAACGAAAATTAAAAATACATAACAAAAGTGTTTAAATTTATCAAAAGTTCTTAATGAGTTTAAAATAACTTCTGAACAAATATATTCAATAACAATGGATAACGGTCGAAATATGATAAAAGCTGTAAATTTGCTGGAATCCAGTGTTGAGGAAAATTATGATACCGATGACGGGGGCGAAGCCGAACAAATTTTACCAGCAACATTACAGGGAACAACAGCAATATCTATAAGATGCGCTGCCCATACTTTACAATTGGCAGTTAAAGATTTTATGGAAAAGATAGGAAAAAAAACAATAATTGATCTATCCCGCAAAGTAGTAAAAACATTACGAACTGCAATGTTTCGAAATATTTTAAAAACGAACAACTTATGCAAACCGAAAATTGGTGTGGCAACTAGATGGAATATGACATGTTGCAGTCACATCTAACCCTTAAAGATGTTTGCTCAGAACATATAGAAAACCCACCAACAAATGAAGAGTGGCAAAGTATTGAGGAGATCATAGAAGTATTAAGACCTGTTTATAAAACGAGAATACTGCTACAAAAAGAACAACTCATATTTGGGGATTTTTATAAAATTTGGTTGACTTTAAAAGCAAAGATAAAATCTTCTAAAGTCCGATCTGTCTGAACTTCTTAAATCAAGAATAGCATCTTCTTGACAACAACTTAATAAATGCTGCATGTTATTTAGATTCCCGGTTCAGAAGAACGTTAAGTTCTGATGATAAAGAAAGTGCGAGAAAGCATCTCAAAAAGTTAGCGGTTAGATTAATAACATTATAAAATGTATATATTTGTATTACAACTTGTAGTATAACATTAAACTTACTTATCCACTTTTCAGCACCAGCATTGAAATGAAAACAGTGGACCATCTTCATCGATACTATTTGTGCCAATAGATGAATCTACTAACCAAAGTACCACATCTTTGCTAAGAAAATCCTTGTCTCAATTAAAAGTAAATACTTCTTCAAAATATGAGTCAGACAACGAAATTTGTAGTGAAATTATGGCCGCTTATGCTAAAATTGCAAATTTCAAACCGAAAAAGGAAGATGTCGATATTAACTTGCAAAGTTATTGGCATGAAAATAAATTCAATCTTCTGTTTTTAAAGCAGTTGGCATCAATTGTTAATGCAGTTCCAGCGACGTAAGTAACCGTTGAAAGAGCGTTTTCAGCTTTGTGTCAAATTTTAGATGACCAGAGTTGTAATTTATTAGACGACAAATTGGCAACAATAATGTTTGTAAAATTAAATCAAAAATCTTTTAATTTGTAATATTACTTTTTCATTGAATGTTGAGTTTATTTATTTTAAACCTGCATTTTTTTGAGTGTACATTTTTTATTTATGGAAAAAAAAAAAAATAAATATTACTAAATAGAGTTTCTTTCAAACAAAGTAAGTAAAGTTAATTTATACAAAGTCAAAACACGTTAATTGCACCAAAAACGAAAACGAAATTTTTTTACAATTTTTTAAAATAACACTGTGCTACAGTGAAAAAAAAAAACTTGGGAAACGACCCTAGCGTGTGTTGAGTCTTTGAGTACATTACGATTTAAAATGACGTGCATTTCTTGATACATTTTTAAGTTATAAGTATTATTTTTGTTAAGAATATCTACAAAAAAGAAAATTATAAACTTTTTTGATTTAAGTAGCTTTTAATTGCTTATTTTAATATGAAATCTTATACCAACGTATAAAGAAAATTTAGTTCTTAACAAAATATGGTTTTCATTTTTCAAATCGGATGAAAATTGTAAAAGTTATTCAACTTTTCATTAACACCTGTTTTTAACTATACATGTTAACTTCGGTTAAGCTATTTGTATAGTTTTAAATTTACGTTTGTAAGTCAAGTGGTTTACCAAAAGAAAAGTCTGCAATACCAAAATTTTTACTTTAGAAAAAGTTTAGTAACTTTTGCAAATATGAACCAGTTTTTAACAAATAATATCTCGTTTTTTTCCATATATATAGTTAGTTTTCATAGAAAAAAATTAAAATAATTCTTGTTAAATTTGAAAAATTAGGAAAATAAATAAAAAAATGAGAAACTTTTGATAAACACTTACCTAATTTCTGGGAATATATATGTTTATGAATACATTTCATGAAAGCTTAATTCTTTGCCTTTCCAAAAGTGTTTAAAATTTTGAAATCGGTCAAAAAAGGTGTGAGTTAGAGGTACTAAATTGCTACGACCTACCCTAAAACAGTTTTTTGAAAATAACTCAACATTTTGAGGGTGTTTCAAAATTTTTGAAAACGGGTTTTGTTTGTCCTCATTTGGGCCTACAACCCCCACTAGGTCGGTTTTCAAGTTCTGACAAAAAGTGTTTATTTGTTGCAGTGTGTAATTATTACAGTATAATTATTATGAGCAACTTTTTGCTATATTTCTTATGCGTAACTATTAAAAAATAATTTTTAAATATTTATCAAAAAATAATAGTTATGAGTAAGAAATATATTTTTTTCTTATCCATAACTATTATCACTTCACAAAAAAATATTACTTTAAAAATAATAGTTATGAAAAGAAAAAAAATTAAAGTTGCCCTGTAATTGTTATGATTTAAGGAATTCGTCATAAAACTTATAATAGTTTAAGTCCTTGGTTGTTATAGTTCTTAAAAAACCAATGATTTTGTTTTTTTTTTTGTTCGTGTTTGGTTTTAACAAATATTTGGTTAACATCTTTTATTTGGTAAATATACAAAAACACATTTCAATATACGTATCTTTTGCAAAAAGTTCTAAATTGTTTCAATTTCTGCGAATTTTTGTAAGCAATTGGGGTGATGTTTTTAATAGTATTTTAGGGGAAGTATAAATAGCAATTTAAATAATGTTATATCGTATTTATATTGTGTTTTAATATTTTGTAAATGTTATTTTTTTTTTTTTTTAATATCGGTAAATTTCATTAGGATTCAACAAACACACCCATACACTCAAAACAGTTTGTAGTTTAAATTATCTGAAAATGTAATTTAATATAAATGATAAATCACTTAAAATCCAGTCTACTTATTTTATTTTATTTTAATTTAAATTAATAATTCTTATTATTTATTTTTAAATATTGTTGAAATAACTAATAAATCAGTAAGAACAAATGAAAAGTAAGTTAAAAATAAATGTTCAAATTCGAACAACAAATGTATAAAAAGTTGAAATAATAATTTGAGTTCCTAACAAAAACTTGATTTAGAGCCTCCAGAATACGCAGACCTTAAAAAAAATGTGTTTGATTTACTTAATTTTTGTAAATATAATTAAATTTAAAATAATATAAAAATAATCTCAATGTATATAAAAACAAAAACATAATAAACTGTAAAAAATATTCTTTGAGCAAATTTTAATATAATAGAACATTTTGGGTCTTCAAAGTTTAGATTACTTAGAAGACAAGAATGGATCAACATTTATGATCAATAGGTTTTTTGTTAAAGCTCTGCCTATTCCGGTGGCTCTAGCGATTCTTAAACTTCGCGTTCTGATAAGATATTTAGACAAATCGTAATACTAGTATCAACCTAGCTAATGTATTTGATTTGGCTTTATTTTTGTAAATATACTGATTTTGAGAGCTCATTATAAATTTAAAAAAAACAAAAAAACTAATAAAACTGTAAAAAAGTTTTACAATAGTTTTAACTGCATTTGTAAGTGTTTTTACTACATTCGACAGTTAAATTTTAACAGTTAACACTACTACACCTTTGTTAGCCAGACTGGTTGACAGATGAAAAATGGTAACTCTGTTGCGACAAACAGGCAGTCTCGTTCGTGCACTCAACCTCGGAAAACGTCTTGACAAATGAAAATCATATTTAATTCTTTACTTTACATTATTAATTATTTAAATAAATCTAAGTTAAATTAAAAACAGTAAAGATGTTCTAATGTCCTTTTAGTTCAGAAGTGAGATTTAGAAGCCATAAACGCGTACGTAATGCAAAGAAAAAAGTTCGTGTCTCTTTTAATTAGAAAAGGCTTACGTTAAAAACGATGAAAAAAATGTTAAAGGAAAATAAGTGGGAGTAACGAACGATTATAGAAAAAAAAAAATCACCCTTATTTTTTTGCAACAAGTGTATTGAGCGAGACCATATAAAAAAAAAAAAAAAAAACGATTTTATAAGATATACGTATATAAAGAGTGAACGTGGTAATAACTCAACAAAACGAAAAGCCAACGATTATATGATTGAACGAGTTAAATAATCATACCGAGGCAAACGACGAATGTGTGAAAAAAAAAAAAAAAATCGGAGAAAAGTAAACGTGTATGTATTGTATGAATGAACGTATAAATATTCATATTAATAATCGAACGAAAGAAAATCAAGAGATTTTGGAAAAAACTTGTATTGGTATGAGTAAACATTTTTAGAAAATACGGGTGTGTGTGTGAGTGAACGAAGTAAAATACTCTTGCGCATAGAAATAACGAGCACGGTAAAAGAAAAAACAACAATTACGCAAACGCAGACAATGGAAACGTCAAATACTTGTAGAAAAAAACGGGAAATCGAAAACGTACATATATAAAGCATTCGCATAGTTTTTATGTATAGAAAAGAAAAAGAATAACGTATAAATTTTGAAAAGTGCAAGCATAGGTTTGCAGGAGAAAAAAAAAACGTAATATTTTAAAGAACAAAAACAGATGTAACGTGAAAAAGAAACGAATAAAGTAAATTGCAGCTACCCGAGTGAAAAAAAAAAAAAAGGAAAAGTAGTGTGTATACGCAAGATAAAAATAAAAGTGATTTTTATATATAAAATTAACGATAAATAGAATTAAAATTTTATTTTAAATAAACGTAACGTTATAATAATGGAAAAAATAAGTCATTGAAAATAGAACAACTCAAAGTGATTCTTCGTGAAAAGAATTTGTCAACGTCGGGACAAAAAGCTGAATTAATACAAAGATTAATTGAAGCGAACGGTAGTGACGAAATCAAATGAGTGACGATACCGTGGTAGAAGTTTCATCAATACAAAGTCAAATTGATGAAATGCGCGAAATGATGATGAATTATTACAACGTATGCCTGAAGTAACGCCGCGCGAAAATGATCATTTAGTTAACCGCGAAACGAATGAAACTCCAAAGCGTGAATACGAACAGCCTCCAAGAAATCATTCCGTCAAAGAAATAGCCGAAACTATTCCTGAGTTCGATCCTACTCGCGAATCATCAATTTTCCGTGAATCAGTTTATTCATCGAGTGAATAATTCATTAATGGCGTTAACAATTGGGACGAAAAATGTTTGTTGTTAGCGGTATACTCAAAAATGAAGGGAGTAGCAAAAAAATGTGGTTGGATTCCACACCAGTTCTGTACTCAAATTGTATAATTTTCGAAAAGTTTAAAAGATGAATTTGAATCCACCTTTGACGAAGCTGACGTACATTTTAAAATGAGAAGTGCCATACGAGAAGAGGGGAACGTATAATCGACTACTGTTTCGTGTTGTACAATAGGAAAACGCTACGATCTTAGTGATGCAGCAATTATTAAATATATCCGTTGAAGGATTACGAAATAGAGACTTACAAAACGCTATCGCCGCGATTAAATTTAATACTTTTAAAGAATTGCGAGAAGAACAATTGAAAGACTATTTACGAAACGTGTCGGTTGTGAAAAAGTATTATAACGATAAACCTAAATATAACAATAATAACAATTTTAATAAAATTAAAGAGGTAAAAAGTGAAAATAAAAAATCAATAACGTGCTACAATTGTTCGGAACAAGGACATATTTCGAGTCAATGTACAAAAACCTCTACGCGTAAACGTTGTTGTAACGATTGTCAGAAAGTGCATAAACGTGGTGAACCAGAAAATTGTGGTATTAAACGAAATAATGCGAACGTCCATTAAACAAATATAAGTGATTGTGAAAGAAAATTTATAAAATCCGTACGTATAAACGGTAAGAACTTTAAAGCATTTTTAGACACTGGCAGTAAGTAAGTCATATGATTGGTGAAACGTAGTAAAAACGTTACCAAATGAACGAAAAAAGTGGTTATTGAAAATAAATGGATTTGTGGTGGTGCACGCTTCGCAACACAAAAGATTTTTATCGTTATCCAAATAGACGGTATAATACGCAACATCGAAGTTTATATGCGATGATGACTTATTAACCACAGATTTAATTCTTGGTGGGGACATTTTTGATAACACATACGTAGTACTCGGAATGGTGTGAATTATATTTGAAGATATAATCGTAAAAACTGTTGTATGTAATGAACATAAACCCGCGATTGATAAAATGATATAATATGTGGTAGCGAGGATATTTTAGTGAAGGACAATTTAACGGAATTTTTAAATAAATATCGCGACGTGTTCGCTAGTGATTTAACTGAAATTGGCAAAACGGATGCAATCGAAATGCATATTGAACTAGATACCGATAAACCGATAACGCAACAACCTTATCGTGTACCGGAACCGAAAAAAGGAAACGGTCAATAGATGATAAATGAACTTTTACGTAACGATATTATAACGAAATCTGAATCTACTTACGCTAGTCCGATAATTTTACTTAAAAAGAAAGACGGTTCTGATCGTATGTGTGTTGACTACCGCCGGTTAAATAGTCACGTTAAAAAGGAAATATATCCAATGCCGAATATCGAAGAGAGATTACAAAATGCAACCCGGTATAATTATTTTACGACCCTTGATTTGAATTGCGGATATTATCAAGTTCCTATTGCTCGTGAAGATAGAAAATTATACAGCATTTGTGACAACGATGGACTTTACGAATTTAAACGTATGCCGTTTGGGCTCAAAAACGCAACCAGCCGTTTTTCAACGACTTATGACTCTTATTAAGGAAAAAAACGAAACCAACGATATGCTACACTACATGGATGATATCCTCATCGGTAGTAATTCTAGTGATGGAAATGTTTGACAAACTGTCAAGAGTTTTTATGGCATTACGCGAATTAAATTTAACACTAAACGTAAGAAAATGTGAATTTCTTAAGGCTCTGTCGAGGTTCTTGGTCATAACTTACACCGAATGGTATAAGTCCCGGAACAATTAAAACGTTGGCGATTCAGCAATTTAAAACACCATCCATGTACACGTGGTACGTAAATTTTAGGATTAAGTGGGGGTATTTTAGAAAGGTTTGTAACATGCTATGCGTAATTTCCGAGCCAATGAGAAGACTTCTAAAGAAGGATGTCCAATTTGAGTGGCATGAGGAGCAAGAGGCTTCATTTCAAAAATTAAAAAACGCATTAACAACACAACCAGTAATGACAACATATCGAGTTGAAAGTGATCACGAAATACATAACAACAGACGCCAGTAGTATCGGTCTGGCAGGTGTATATTAAACGAGAAGAAGATGTTTGGAAACCGATAATTTATTATAGCCGATCTACGAGTAATGATGAACGAAAATACCATAGTTACGAACTCGAGACCTTAGCTGTCGTCGAAACTCTGGAACGTATGCGATACTATGTGTATGGTAAACAAGTAAAAGTGATAAATGACTGTAATGCAATTCGTACTGCTATGCAAAAACGTGAATTAATTCCCCGAATAGCAAGATGGTGGCTACGTATACAGATTACGATATAACGATCGAAATCGTCCAGGTAAACGAATGGATCACGTAGATGCTTTAAGCCGTTATCCAGTGGAAGAGTCACATGAAATTGACAACTGCATCTCTCATGGTTATGAAGACACTATGCAGACGAAGATTTTCTATTAGTATGCAACTACAGGACGATAACATTAAACAAATTTAAATAAAATGAAACGAAAATGATCCTATATCATTAAAGAGTACGAAATATCTCACGGTAGACTTTATAGGAAAGTAAATAATAAAAAGCTTTGGGTCGTACCAAAATCCTACGATGGCGAATAGTTAAACAACAATCACGATAACGCAGGTCATTTAGGAACCGATAAGACAATTGAACGTATTCAGGACTACATGTGGTTCCTAGAATGAGGAATTTTGTGAAATCTACATAAAGTCGTGTGTCGACTGCGCGTACAACAGAAAACCTGGTGGAAAACAAGAAGGTGTATATTATTATGATGATGTCGATCCTCAACCGTTCATACGATTCATCTAGATCATTTAGGACCATTTCCTAAAAAGTAGCCGTAGAGAATGAAACATATCCTTGTTTTGGTTGATGCTTTTACAAAATACACGATTATATGAGCTGTAAAAAGCACAGCAACGAAACATGGTTTTAGCGATCCTTGATGAAGTAAGCAGCTATGTAGGCGTTCCAATACGAATTGTTACCGACAGAGGCACAGCGTTCACCTCTAAAGAATTTAGCAGATATTGTACGATTATAATATAAAACACATTCAAAATGCTGTTCGAACACCCCGTGCAAACGGACACGCTGAACGTACTAATAGAACTCTACTTTCAATGCTAAAGACGACAACAGATATTGATAAACGTTGGGATGATAATTTACGAAACATCCAATGGTCTATCAACACTATGCGTAATAAGACAACAAAACAATCACCCCATGATTTAGTATATGGATTTACACCCCGCGACATTTGAAGAACAAAATAACAATAATTTACAAGACGATTATGAACATGATGAAAAAGATTTAAACGAATTACGAGAAGCTACTACTGAACGTGTATCTCAAGCAAAACAAAAGGCTAAAGAACGATACGATAAACAACATTCTACACCCGTAAAGTACAACGCTGATGATTTAGTTCTAGCTGAAAACGAAGCACCCAGTACAGGCGAATCGCGTAAATTAGAACCTAAGTACAAAGGACCTTATTTAATTAGCCGTGTCTTGGACAACGATCGGTATGTTATCACCGATCTACCTGGATCAACACGAACCAAACGTCACTACACAGGTATTTATTGCGTCCGACAAATTAAAGCCGTGGTGTACATTAGCCGAAGATGTTGAAGATAATCTTAGCGATGATGAAGATACTCAGATAGCCGTAGTGAGGTCACTCCGAATTTTCAGGA
>JAEKOY010000137.1:0-39177 GCA_021234595.1 Delia radicum | reverse complement strand
AGAAGTAATCAAAAAATATTACCAATTTATGGGTTTCATGAATACCAAGTTTTATTGTTTGTTTTTAAATGTATAAATAATATTGGTTACCACACTATACCGTTTGCTCAAATCAAAAAACTTTTAATACACGAAACAGAGCAAATTTTAGAATTCCAAGATGCAGTTTAGAAACAACCAAGCAGCGAATTGAATTACATTGGTGGAATTAAATTTAATAATTTGCCACCAGCAAACTACTAATTGATTTAATTTCCATTTTTAAGTCCTCTTGTAAAGAATACTTACTTAATAAAATTGAAACGCTTTTAATGTAATCTTTATAAAACTCGTAGTATTTATATATTATAAGCTACTTTTTTTAACTTATATTTTATTTGTACAGTTATCTTTTAAATTATCTTGCCAACTTGCCTCAATAATGCCTTTTTGGCGCTGAGGCCAAATTGAAATTTGTAATAATGAATTTTGTTCAAATAAAATAAGCAGCTATATATATAGTTGCGAGAAAAAACCAGTAAGATGCACTAGCTCTTATCCTAAATATATCGTTAACGAGAAATATAAAAGGTATTTTATGGTATCTTTCCTAGCAGTAAATCAATAAAAATAAACAGAATAAAATATTTAAGTTGAACTATCACGTTTACTTGACAATACCGTATCTTGAATTATATCCACAGTTAGTAGCAAAGATATAAGCAAATAAATAATCTTTTCATAAATTTTTATGGCGCTAAGAATTTGATTATATAATATTCACCTTCAACATCATCTGCAAATGATATATGAAGAATTTAACCCCTGGATCTGAGTTTTTATTGTCGTCCAATCCTATTTAAATACGTAAAATAAGACAAAATTTTAACACAAACTTTAGTAGATGTAATAGAAAGTGAAATTTTGAGAAAGAGAATTTTTGATAGGCCCATTCAGGGTTATGGAAGTTCCAATTACGAAAATATCACAAGGAGTTTTTCGAACCTCCACAATCACAGGGTCTCGATGGTCTCGATATGAAACAGAAGACATTGTAATCACCATGTAAGCTTGGAGGCCAATGACACCAACAGCACAAAGTATTAGCTCTTGCTAAAAAAACAATAGATAATAGTATGCTGTCTTTAGGAGAACTTACAGAAGAAGCCCAAAAAACCAAAAATATAGATGTCAAACACTTTAAGGTTCTAAACACACGAAAGTGCTCCAGAATAGATCAAACCTCCGATTTGATAGAATTCGAATCCAGTACTTTACTCCATATGAACAAGTTGGTTACCAAAAATAAGCATAGACATTGAAAATGAAGATTCTGAATCTATGGATATTAAAGGATATTTTAACTGTTGATACTTTAGACCATTTTGTAGAACATTTTTAGTCCTTAGCAATATATTTATATTTTTTAGCACAATTATTGTACTTGGATAAATCTACTAAAATATATCTTTAGAACAAAAAACCGCATTACATTATTATTAATATAATTATTAACTGTCTTTTACTTTTAAAATAACTACAAAAAAATGTGCTAATGTGACATTTTACATACATACTTTGCACGTTAATTTATATCTTATAAGGTTTTTTAAATAATATTAAATATTTGAATTTTTTAATTATTTGAGCTAAGTTTGTTTTTTTTTATATAACAGTTTTTTATTTTCGATATTTCGCTACTCCTTTGTGTAGCATCTTCAGGAAAATTAATAAATTAATAAATTTTCAAAAAATTTAAAGTTTGAAAAAATTTTTGAAAGTTTGAAAACATATTTAAATACTTGACAAATATTTCTAAAACAAAAAATATAAATAATTAACACTTAAAAAATCTATTGATGTAATATTTGTTATAAATTAATATAGTATGTGTTATTTCTTTTGTAATAAATATTATAATTCTGAGCTAAATTTCAACATCTATCTTAAAATTAATTCTATTTGTTAGTGGTGTATTAATTATCTGTAACATTTCTAATAAATACGACGTTTGTAATTTTGTTCTGTATTTAAAATTGAAACATTTTCAAAGTCTGGATAGTGATTATATCTTGAACAATGAGAAGATAATGCTGTTTTTTTGTGAATTAATATTCCTATATTTCTGATCTGATCTATGTCCAGCTAATCTAGTTCTCAATTTATTTTTTCGTTGTACCTATATATACTTTATCACAATTTTCTGCATTATTTCCACTACATGGTATTTTATACACTATATTTGCCATGTCTAAGTTCTGTATTCTATCCTTTGTCCTATTATATAATTTATTAACTGTATTGAATGATTTAAACGCTATTCTATATCTATTAGAATCGATGATATTCGATCTTTCTAACATTCTGATAATCCCGGTACATAAATCATAGACTTGTAAATTCTCTGTTCATTCAAGTTATTTGTGCTGTTATTCCTTCTAAATTTATACTGATTTATTAATGAAACAGATTAATTTTATTGGAAAATCATTATCCATTAATAAATTCTTAATAATTACCGGACATCATTCTTTCATGTGAAATTCTCTGTCACTAATAGTTAAAACCCTTTCTATTAAATTCTTTGCAGTATTAATGATTATTCTCCTATTATGTTTTGAATAAAAATTAATAATTCTACCTGATGCGGTTGGTTTTTGATACCAATCCATTATCAATTGTTACCCTCATACCACAGAAAAAGTTCTAGTTATTTGCCAACAGAAATTCGGTTACTACGACTCAAATTCGGTTATTGCTAATTTCACAAAGTTGGCACAACTTTATATTAGTTTTCACAACAAAGTTCGGTTAATTCGACAGAATTTTAGTTGCCACACCCAATAATTTCATAAATCGAATGTTAATATCGTTCTACTAACTGAATGTATAAGCTGTTACCATTAACATGCACATTCCAATTCGGTTGGCACTTTTTTTCTCTGTGTGTAGGTGAATGAAGCAACCATTTATGTGACCAAAAAAAATTAAATTTTTAAGACGCATCAAAAATCTCAAAAACTCACATGTTGTTTGTCCAGATATAAAGTTTAAATTGAGATAAAAAAAATTAACAAATTTTAATTTTTCAGTGAGTTGTTGGGAAACTCGTTTACGCATGTTTTAAAAAATAATAGAAAAATTATTTTTTTTATAAAATTTGTATTAAGGGTATATAGTAGGGCGGGTCGATTTATTTTTCGACAATTTCCCTATGATTTCCGTATTCTATGGGTTTATTCCATGAAAATTTGCCAAAGAACCATACCTCTATCGTTAAAATCGAGTCCCCTACTTTTTGTTGGTAGATTTTTTCCCAAATTGACGTTCGTATGAAATATTACCTACACGTTCACATTCATAACTCAAAAACTATCGATCGGGTTTAATCGCCTGTAGGCGCGTTGGAAAGGTGAGCTCATTTTGATCAATTTACAAAAAAAACTCTCCAACATTGGTCCAACGGTTCAAAAGTTACGGGCATATTTGTCCAAATTTTGGAGCATTTTTCCATTTTTTTCATGATTTTGTCCAAGAATATTACTTTCATGGCCATTTTTTTGACTCAATTTTTTTGACTTACGAAGCTTACGAACCTTACGTTACGACTGGACTGATTTCCGCTTTACATTATTGGCATATTTTTTCACAGGGTGCATACCCTGTGTTATGTTTGTTTATTTCTTTTTGTTTTTAGTTTCTTTATAGACTTCTTTATTTTTGTTTGTTATTTTTGTTTGTTTATAATATTGCAGTGTATGCTAGTTTTGTTTGAGCGTCATTTAAATGAAGTGTTACTTGAAATAACTAACAAATAATCAAACTATTTTGAAATTTAGAACAGATTTAAAGGTAAGTGTAAAAACTTTGCTAACTATTATAGTTAATAGTTATATTATTATTCTATGAAAAACATATTTAATTCTTTTAGTGACGGTTTAAAAAATGGATTCAGAGCCTGGTTCATCGCAAAATCCAACAGATACCCAACGCAGTAGTTTGCAACATTTGGTCTCTCATGATGTTTTTTTCTTTTGGCGTGGCCTGTGAATTACCTGAAATTAATCTGTCAACTAAACGAGACATATTGAAGTACTAATTTTTCTTGGCCGAACGTTCAAAAGCCCAAAGCAAAATGTTTTCGTATAAAAGATTTACTCCCCAAGTAGCAGACAGATTGTTCGAAGTTTGGAATCAACTTAATATTGAACTTATACTCAAAGGTAGCATCATTAGAAAATTGAATAATTTGCTTGACGCATATAGTAATGCAGATAAACAACGAGTAAAACGCGCAACAGAATTCAAAAAATTCGTAGAATCAACAAACCAATTATTCAACACTGGAAAATGTAAATGCAACTTGAAAGAAAACGACTGCTCATGTGGATCTGTCCCAGAAAACTTAAAAGATTTCATGCGCGATCAATATAATGACAGAATACAAACGATACCGGAACACGATAGTGGAAGTGAAGAGACGATACCAACGACTATACCAACAATCCCAGTGAGCAACGATCCTACATACGAACCACATTATGACGAAATGGAAATTGATGTGAGAGGAGGTTCAGAATTATTTCTACCACCACAAACATACACTCCCAGATACAATACTAAAAACTATGCAATGATGTGTGACAGATTTGGTGAAGACCTGGGCGTAAAAGATGCTCATGACAATCTTGTCATCATGGATAAAAGTAAACTTCGTAGAGAAAGAGAAAAATGGAGACAAGACGCACTTCGTAAGCGGGTATTATGGCTCGAATTTAATATCATTTTCATTCGACGGCAGGACAAATGATGTTCTAACTGTAGAAAAAATTGATGAGAAGTTGCATCCAAGGATAGTTAAAGAACCTCATCTAGTTGTTTTGAGGGAACCAAAATCTCAATTGATAGGCTACACAAAACTAGAAAGTGAAACTGCGGCAAGCAAAGTCAACAAATTGATCGAATTCTTCAAGAAAAACAATTGTCTCTCGATTCATTAATTGCCATATGCGCTGATGGTGAACCAACAAATACTGTCGTACACGGTGGAATTTTGCGACTATTCGAAAAACAGTTAAAGAGACCACTGCACTGGTTTGTGTGTCTTCTGCACTTTAACGAGCTTCCGTTTAGACATTTGTTTGACACTTTAGACAAATCAACCACCACTGGACCACGATCAACTACCGGAAAGTTGAGCTCAAAAATTGCTGATTATGAAAATCTTCCGGTATGTAATTTTTATAGCTGATTCTTTACCATTTTTCATTCTATTTTTAGCTTTTATGTTTTCTTTTCAGGTGGTAACCGATTTTGAGGAAATCGCTTTGGAAAATATGCCTCCTGGTGATTTAAATCCAGAAGAATTATCTACTGATTCGAGGTACTTGATGTTAATGGCCAATGCAATTTCTAATGGTGTGGTTCCTGCGGACTTGTCTCACATAAAACCAGGGCCGACTGCACATTCTCGTTGGCTGACCAAAGCCAATAGATTATTACGGTTTTATGTGACAACTAATAATCCAACTGAAAATTTAAAAATTCTGGCTAACTATATAATAAAAGTATACACGCCAATGTATTTCAATGTTAAGTATTATAGCTCTGCCGCATACGGTAGTACATTACTTTTTAAATTTATTACTTGGACACGATTTTTACCACCGAATTTACTTGGAGCTGTAAATACAGTTATTCAAGATAATCCATATTTTGCACACTCAGAAAATATCTTGCTATCTATGTTGTTTGATGATAGAATGGAAAAACGAAACATTGCTATAAAGAAGATTTTACATTACCGAAGAAATATTGTCGACCCAACGGAACTTAGAGTTTATAAAAAATCTCTTATAAACTTTAATTGTACGGAATATACAAATATGATTGATTTAAATGACGATACCATTTTATTCGAACCACCGTTTACGCAAAGTTATTCGTATGAACATTTGGAGGGATATTTAAATTACGAAGTGCCACCGTTCGATGATCCACAAATTCCTTTACACATTCAAGGAACGGAAAGACATGTCCAATTGCTGGCTGCCACTGCTAAACGAGTTGCAGGAAAGAATGTAGAACGCGCTATGGCGACGACATTAGAAAGCCGTTCGAAAACACCCAGACTTGAAAGCAAACAAGACTTTCAGAAAAAATAATGTTTCTTTTCACATTTTGTCTTTTACTACACTCAAATTGAATATTTTTTTTTGATAATAGGTTGATAGATACTTTATTATCTCTTAATTTGAATTTTTGTAGAAAAAAAAATAAAAGGGAAAAAAAATCAAAAAGTTGGTTTTATGTGTTATTTTGTTTTAGCAATATCGCATGAATTAATCAACCGAATTCGATAAATTTGGGCTTAAACTCTTCGTTTTGAATTGTAAATTGAATTAAATAATGGATTGAGCCAAAAAAAATGGCCATGAAAGTAATATTCTTGGACAAAATCATGAAAAAAATGGAAAAATGGTCCAAAATTTGGACAAAAATGCCCGTAACTTTTGAACTTTTTACCAACAAAAGTAGGGGACTCGATTTTAACGATAGAGGTATGGTTCCTTCGGCAAATTTTCATGGAATAACCCATAGAATACGGAAATCATAGGGAAATTGGTGAATTTTTTCACTCCCTACAAATCCACCCGCCCTAGTATATAGCAATGCCAGTTTTTCGTAATTTTTTTAAACATTGCAAACAATTTTTTTTTTTTTTTTTTATTTAAATTTATTTTCATCGGGATAAACATTAATTGCATTTATAGTAATTAAATGTGCTAAAGTCCCAAAACTTATTTAACAAATTTTGAAAAGCAATCTAATGTATGCGTGTTCCTATCCGGATTTCATTCCTGCCCAAGGAAATCTTCAGGGGACTTTGTTATTAGAATTTCTAGAGATATTTGTTATGTTAAATCACAAACTCAATGAGAATTTCTTCTCCTCGTCTAGGAGCGAGATTCAAAATTTAAAATATCAAAGAAAAAACAACAACATAAAATTGTCACAATTGGCTTTGTCATCATCCAAATACTACTCTGTTTTTTTGACAGACCTAGCAATGTAGTGACGTTTATTCAAGTAAATCAACAATAGAAAATCATGTTTTCTATTAGTGTCAGTTACATTTAAATTTGCACAAGCACCTGCATATTTGTTATTCAAATTTATTTTCATCGGGATAAACATTAATTGCATTTATAGTAATTAACTGAGCTAAAGTCCCAAAACTTATTTAACAAATTGTGAAAAGCAATCTAATGTAGGCGTGTCCCTATCCGGATTTCATTCCTGCCCAAGGAAATCTTCAGGGGACTTGGTTATTAGAATTTCTAGAGATATTTGTTATGTTAAATCACAAACTCAATGAGAATTTCTTGTCCTCGTCTAGGAGCGAGATTCAAAATTTAAAATATCAAAGAAAAAACAAAAACAACAATATAAAATTGTCACAATTGGCTTTGTCATCTTCCAAATACTACTCTGTTTTTTTGACAGACCTAGCAATGTAGTGACGTTTATTCAAGTAAATCAACAATAGAAAATCATGTTTTCTATTAGTGTCAGTTACATTTAATGGTTAATAATTTTCTTGAATTATAAGGTATATTGCGAAGTTTTTTAATTGAGCTTTCATTATTCGCATTTTTTGTGCTGATATCATAGACTGCAAATTTAAGCTGATAGTGGACATAAATAATAATTAATATTTGAGATATAGAGCAAAATTTGCACTTGAAAATTTTAAAAGCTTTAATGCGCTTATGCTTGCTGGGATATTTTTTAGCGGACTCAAATTTTCAACATATACCTTCCACATAAAATATATTCAAAAAGTTAACCACTTAAATATACAGAATAGGAAATATTTAAAAGGTCCACGCATTTTCATTGTTGCAAAAAACATAATTTCTCCCCAATTATGTTTAAATTTCAGTTCAGTTTCAGTTTTATTAAATATATGATATTACATGTCATGCTTAAATTTAATGTAAATACTAAAGAGTTTAGGAGTATATTCTTTTTCTACTTTGTTATTACTAGATTACTCTTAATATGAGCACCAAAATGAGTAATATACTTAGCAAGGAAGGAAAAATTTACAAAATAAGCTTTTTGAACCATTTTTAGTGTAAGATAAAAAGAATAAAATTATGCAGTCATTTATATGACTGTATTCGGATGCATGGCGTCTTGTATTGAAATTAGAAGTCAGTCTGCCGATTTTGTCACAAACGAGATCAGTATTCGCGAGAGAATGCAGTCGTTGCGTAGAAAAAACGCCCGGGCAAATTATATAAAGGGTCAGCCATCTAACGTTTTTTTTTCAATTAGTACTTATTTCGTGAATGGTAACACTTAGCTCATGTCTGATTGGACAGATAATTAGTTTTATCCTTCCGCTGAACGAATAGGGTCCGTATGTTCGTTATCTTGTGAAAAAAAGTGAAAGAAACTGGCATCCTCATCTATAAACCAAAGCGTGAAAAGCCAAAAACAGTGCATACACCCGAGAATATTGCTGCTGTGTGCATGACGCGCCATCAACATCAATTCGCCGTCGTTCTCAACAATTCAACATTTCGGAGACATCATTGAGACGAATTTTGCATAAAGACCTTGGTATGACGTCATACAAACTCCAATTGGTTCAGGAGTTCAAAAAAAAAAGTTATTTGGCGAACCCTTTACCATTTAAAGTAATTTATTTTGAGCGGTTTGTAATTTTTTAATGTGACATTGGGCATACTGGAGCAGCGAAGTACATAATGGTGTGAAAAACAGCTTTAAGGACTAGAATCTTATTGTTGATATTTAGCTTTGAATTTCTATTATCAGGGGATACAATATTCTTGTGAGTTTGTTTATTTTATCAATTTATCATTCATTTATCATATTTTATCCCGGAAACGGGATAACGGGGGGTTCGATATATAAAGGGAATGCTGAACAAACCTTTAAGCGGGAATCTTTTTTATATAAAGAAAAAGATGGCGGTATGATTAAACGTTATAATGTATGGTTTTTATTAACCTTAATATAAAGTATTTGATTTAAATTTGTAATTTTATGTTCCGTTACAATTTTCAATATTTCACAACTTCAATTTTTTGAATAATACTTTTTGGGTCTATATAATTCACATTAATATCTTTTAGGAAATTTATAATAAATTTTACTATTTATCATTTATATCACTTTACATTTCACTTTGGGTAAGTACTTCCAAATATTTTAATATAGTTTTAAGTTTAGGGTTTAGGGTTTAAGTAATTTAGAATACCTTTATATAGTTTTAAGTTTAATGTTTAAGTTACACTTTCGGTAAGTACTTGAGAATACTTTTATATAATTTTAAGTTTAGGGTTAAGTAACACTGTCGGTAAATAATTTAGATTTAAGTAGAAGAGCTGCTGCTTAGTTGGTGGTTGAAACCTTATTAATTTTAAAGATGACAAATTATAGGAAGAGAGAGCAAAAAGCCCTCGGCCAAAGCTCTTTTTGCTAGTCAAACCTTGTTTTTTGTTACAGCTGATGGCTAATTTGTCACTTGAGGGCGTTGATGAAGATGTTGTCAGGGATGGGATTCCATTATTGTTCACTAAAGTGAACATCCTCCCGGGCCAGGCAACCTGTGTGAAAAAAATTAACAATTATTTTATTTGATCGACTGTGAAGTAATTAAAAAAGGGTAGGGTTAAATAGATTATAAATACTTGAGTATTTTTAGGGGTAAAGTTAACTGGAAACTGATCCCATAACCAACCATCCAAGGTTAGAGTCTTGGGCCACCAGATTTCCTCCATCAATTTGAATGGTGTTGGGTTTAAGAATGGTAGTATAAAGATCTCCACCTATTTCTATGGCTACCGGAGTGTTGGAGTAGAACTCTGGGTCGGCTAGGGAAATCCGACAGAATTTTTCTTTAATGTGGGAATCGCATTCTCCTGAGTACGGTTTCTTTGGTAAATCGTTTACTACAAGCATACACACTTCAATTCTAGAGGATACGGACACGTTGGGCACAATAACCACTTTAACATAAACTTTGTCGTCAACTTTGAACGGCGCTAAACCCGCCTTGCGTACTAGAGACACAGCAATCCGAGAAGTTGTGAGGCTCGGATTTAAGAGTACTCTGGCTAAGTGGGTCTGCTTTTCCTTAGCTATTTGCACGACTGCTGTTGGAACGAATATTTTTGTCCTTGTTAATGGCAATGATGTGGAAACGTTGGTAGTTGGAACGCGTGGAGCGGGTATAGGTGCAATGTTATGTCGGGGTGCAGGTATAGGGGTAGTACCAGTGCGTATGTTGTTCAAAATCCGTTGATGACCGTGTAGAAGGGTATGGTGCTTTTCGCCACATTTTTGGCAACGTGCGCTGTTGTTGCATTTGCCTATTAAATGGTTTCTGGCCAAACAATTAGCACAATAGTGGTGTTTTATCACTATCCTATATTTTTCGGTCAAGTTCATACCGAGAAACTTTTTGCATGTCATGATACGGTGATCCGCTTTGCAAATACCGCAGCCAACGTAACGGGTTGCTTGTCTTTCTGTGTTATGGTTTGGTCCATTTTGATGACGAGTAGAATGTCTTCGACCAGAACGTTGACGATTTTGTGGTTGGAAGTGCGAGCGTCACGACGAGATCCACGACGATTATGATTAGGTGCCATTTTCTCTGTAAATGAAATGAATGAAGTTAAATTAATGTAAATGATTGATGTTAGTGTGTTACGGGTGAGTATAAAATGATATGGGTGAGTATGAAATGCGAGGGTTAGTGTACAAGTGGGGGTTAGTGTTACAACGAGAGGGTTAGATTATGCCGTGGGTAGTACTACAACTTTCGTTATAGGCCGAGTCAACGTTCCAGTTGGCGTGCGTAAGTCCACGACTCTAGTACGGCCGTCAGAACCTGGGTAAACCCTAGTCACACGTCCTAGTGACCATTCGTTGGGGGGTAGATTGTCCTGCTTAATAACGACAATATCGTCGATTTCAAGTTGACGTCTTGGGTTTTTCCACTTGTATCGCTTGTGGAGCTCTTTTAGGTATTCATCTTTCCATCTTCTGCAGAAGTAATGGTGTTGAATCCTGAGCTTCTGCCACCTATTTGCCAGAGTAAGGTTTCCAATCGCTTAAGTCTGGTTCGGCTGGGGTTAACAAAGGTGAACCTATCAGAAAATGAACCTGGGGTTAAAGGGTTAAGATCTTGAGGGTTGTCGCTTGACGGGCTAAGGGGTCTTGAGTTTAAACAACCTTCGATTCGAGCAAGAAGTGTAGCAACCTCTTCAAATGTGTATTTCAGGGTGTTCATTTTCTTGAGATGAGACTTAAAGCTCTTTACGCCTGCCTCCCACAATCCTCCCATGTGTGGAGCTCCCGGCGGAATGAAGTGCCACGTCAAATTCTGGAAACTGTTAGTTGACGTAACAGATCCTTTCAAATTCCTCATAAATTCCTGCAGCTCTTTCTTCAATAACTGGCTAGCCCCTACGAAGTTAGGGTTCGAAGGACCATGAAGAAACGGGATAACGGGGGGTTCGATATATAAAGGGAATGCTGAACAAACCTTTAAGCGGGAATCTTTTTTATATAAAGAAAAAGATGGCGGTATGATTAAACGTTATAATGTATGGTTTTTATTAACCTTAATATAAAGTATTTGATTTAAATTGTAATTTTATGTTCCGTTACAATTTTCAATATTTCACAACTTCAATTTTTTGAATAATACTTTTTGGGTCTATATAATTCACATTAATATCTTTTAGGAAATTTATAGTAAATTTTACTATTTATCATTTATATCACTTTACATTTCACTTTGGGTAAGTACTTCCAAATATTTTAATATAGTTTTAAGTTTAGGGTTTAGGGTTTAAGTAATTTAGAATACCTTTATATAGTTTTAAGTTTAATGTTTAAGTTACACTTTCGGTAAGTACTTGAGAATACTTTTATATAATTTTAAGTTTAGGGTTAAGTAACACTGTCGGTAAATAATTTAGATTTAAGTAGAAGAGCTGCTGCTTAGTTGGTGGTTGAAACCTTATTAATTTTAAAGATGACAAATTATAGGAAGAGAGAGCAAAAGCCCTCGGCCAAAGCTCTTTTTGCTAGTCAAACCTTGTTTTTTGTTACAGCTGATGGCTAATTTGTCACTTGAGGGCGTTGATGAAGATGTTGTCAGGGATGGGATTCCATTATTGTTCACTAAAGTGAACACCATACATATATGTATGGAATATGATCTTTAAATTTTAGCTCCTGGTCAAGTATGACTCCTAAATATTTGACACTTTTTTCCCAAGTAATGTTATTTTTATTAAAGCTCAATGAATTTTGTGGTAAGAAACACGGTTTACGTCTCATAGAAAAATATATGGCTTGTGTTTTCTAAGTATTTGCCATAATTTTCCACTTAGTAAAGTAGTCGTGTACATCCTTTAATGATTCCTGAAGGTTTATAACGACATCAGATGCGAAAATGACCGAGCACAATATAGAAGTATCATCTGCAAAGATCGATGTTTTGCGTTCATTTAAAACTGGGAAGTATGAATTAAATATATTATACAAAATAGGCGATAAACATGAGCCCTGCGGACATCCTGCTGATATAGTTCTTTGCTGAGAGAAGGTAGAACCTATGAATACCTTAAAATATCTGTCGGAGAGAAAACTTTGAGTAATTTTAATCATTTCAATTGGAAAATTTAACCTTGACATTTTAAAAATGAGACCGTTGTGCCACACCCAGTCGAAAGCCGCCTTAATATCCAGCAATATCATTCCGGTCGATTTGCCTTCTTTAAGTTTGTCTGTATCATATTCCTTATTCTTAAAAGTGGTTGAACAGTATTATGCTCCTTCCTGACGCCGAATTGATAGGTTGGCAGTATGTTGTTTGTGTTTATAAAATCGGTTAATGTATCCTTAATGACTAAAATACCTATTAAATTAACTGAAATCACAAATAAAAAAATGACAACTGATTTTCCATTATATTCAAACCATTTTGATATTTTTTTTTTAAACATTGTTTAAATAACCGATAAAAGTTGTAAAAACAACAGAAAGACTTTTAAAACAATCTTCTTTATTTAACGGACGAAACGTTAAAACAACGATTTTAAAGGACTTTTTTTGGGATTACAAAACAGAACACATACACAAGTCAATGTTTGTATTTGTTTGGATTGGATTTTGATTGTATGGTTAAATTTCTGAAAATTCAATTGAAATAATTTTGCATTTAAACAAACTATTTTTTTAAAAATATTTTTGGAATTATTGAACTTTTTTCAAAAGAGAAAACAAAAATTATTCAATATTTAACTGCCAATATTTAACTACTACCAAAGGCCCATTTTAATAGTTTGTTTTTTAAACTACCGATAGAAAATATTGAAAAATATATTTCTAAGTATTTTAAATGATTCTTCATTTGAAAACAAACTTTACGTATATATTTACAAATAAACTTGAATCGGTAACAGAAAATATATTGTGAGTGTAGTTAATGCTTTAATAAAAATTTCAAAGTTTTAAAATCTAAAGGCGAAAACTAGAAATATTTTGCTTAATTTTGAAGATTTTTTTTTTATTTTCAAAAATTAACACTACATTTTTAAATTTAATCTTTTCAGTTTGAAAAAAAATAACAAACTGTTGTTTCTTCTAACGCAAAATGACAAAAGAGTTGTTTCATAGTAAAAATCTCATGTTTTACAAATATGCATATTTTTTCAAACCGAGAGTGTCCAAATTTGTGAAAAGTGTATTTAAAAACCAAGTTGCATACAAAATGCAATTTCTTTTTGGCGCTGAAAAAAATCATTCCGAAAAAAAAGTAAGCGAGTGGACCATTCAAATGCAATTTAAACGGTGATAATTCGATAAATGAACATTCGAAAATACGAATATTGAAACTTAAATATTTTTTGCATATTTAAGTGGTTCCATCGAGTTTGTAAATTCAGAATTTAAATGAAATTGGAAGACCAAAATTCAAACATGCCTTTTTTGGCTGGCTTTCTGTGGAATGGTCGATATATATAATTCAATAAACAAACAAGCAAACGAGCATAACAGTAATTTTGAAAACCACGCAGTTGCCAACCTAAACATATTTATTTTATTGTTTACATTCAGTTTATACAATTTAGCTTGCACAGTACAATTTGGGTTTGTGAATTGACTAAACTGTTAATGAGTTTGTTGGCAACATATTATGGCCAATAATAAAAAAAAGTCTACACAATTTTATAATGCTGCTGGGTAAGTTTTAGCTCATATCCCCATATCCAAATCTGAAATCCCCCAAATAACACATGACACAGTGGGTTATATAACAACATTTTTGGAAATAATTCGGCCACATCTTACTTAAGTTATGACTATGAACATTCTAGACCCCCGGGGGGTGGTATTATAACCATTCAAAAACAGGAACTTTTTGCATACAAAACTTTGATTGCTCGCATTTCTTTGTTACTAATTCGATTTTCAAAAATTTAATATATCTGTAATCTGTTAGTAGGACTACACAAATTTGTTCGTTGTAAATTCTAGATGGTGATAAAATTTTTAAATTTTTCACGTGCATAAAATTTATAAGGATAAGACTAAAAAAGTAAAATTTTCTATTCAAATGCGATATGCTAATACAAACACAGATATAAATACCCAAATTCAAAAATAATTTTATGTAGACTTATATTCTTAAATAAATTACCAAAATTCAGCCCAAAAAGTTCATATTTGCGAAAGTTACACCAAGAAAATGGACTCGGTAGTAGCAACCGTATTTATAGCCTATCAAATATTTCAGTTGTGGCTACCAAATAATGTGGTACTTCTCACGGTTGAGGCAATCAAAATTGTATTGTCGTAGCAGAATTTATTTGTTCCAATAGAATGATTGTTGTCAAAACCGAAAAATCCTATCTCTACAGCCGATACATTCGATTGGCAACAAATACGGTTGCTACTATCGAGTCTGTTTTCAGGGTGTAGTTTAATAAAAACTTTCTAAAATAAAATTTGAATATATTTGTAGACTGTAGTGGAAGTTTTTCTTCAACTAGCTTTCACATAAAAGAAAACCTTTTTGCATGATTTTGGTACACGTAAATTAGCTATTTACATTTTATATTTATTTATTTATAAAGGGTCCGCCAAATAACTTTTTTTTTTGAACTCCTGAACCAATTGGACTTTGTATGGCGTCATACCAAGGTCTTGATGCAAAATTCGTCTCAATGATGTCTCCGAAATATTCAATTGTTGAGAACGACGGTGAATTGATGTTGATGGCGCTTCAAGCACACTTTCTGCCACAGCAGCAATATTCTCGGGTGTACGCACTGTTTTTGGCTTTTCACGCTTTGGTTTATCGATGAGGATGCCAGTTTCTTTCACTTTTTTCACAAGATAACGAACATACGGACCATATTCGTTCAGCGGATGGATAAAACTAAGTATCTGTCAAATCAGGCATGAGCTAAGTGTTACCATTCACGAAATAAGCACTAGTTGAAAAAAAAAAAACGTTAGATGGCGGACCCTTTATTTACATGTATATGAACTCATATACATTTTAGACACACTTCGCGTTTTTCTATGAACCTTTTTTACACGAAATGATTGTTCAATTTTTTCTTTTTGCTTATGCACAAAAAATGCTTTGATCCTTTGTGAAATGCCATGATAAATTATGCAAAAATAGTTAATTATAGTCAAATCTGATAAAAAAAAACTGTTGATGTACAAGTTAAAGCTTTATATTTATAAAAGAAATTTGATATCCAAATGTTGTCGAAGGTCTCATTAGTATTTACCGATTCGATGCGGGTATCGGTAAGGGTTACGCTATTTTCTTTTATTTCGGTAACGGTATTTTAGGGGTAACGATATGTCAGTTATTTCGGTAACGGCATTTTAGAGGTAATGGTATTTTAGTTATTTTGGTAACGGTTTTTCAAGGACAACGGGGTTTCAGTTATTTCAGTGTTGGTGTTTAAAGAAAACGATAATATCAATGCACACCAATATTTAACCCCATCAGGACCAAATTCTAATGACTGGCTAGTTTATTTTATGATCCAAATTTGAGAATATATATATATATATATGGGACATTCGTTATGAACTGTTCACAATTGAGCATGACGTATAAAGCTGTATAATGTCTTAAAATGTTAGTGCATATCTCTATTTTAAAAGTCGACTGGCGTAATATGAAGGTAATGATGGTTTAGACAATATGGATGCGCGAGCTGAGGTACTACTTTCAGAGACTCTTAAAAATGTGTGATGTGAATATGTGAAGTTTTGGGGTCGCTGAATTCGAATACAGCATCAGATCTCTTACATTCAAAATGACAGATCCAGTATAGCGGATGATTTAAAAAAGTTACGAATTTGCTTCAAAGAGTCATTTAATGCTTTTTTGAAACGCTGATTACGAATCTGACATTATATTTTGAAAAATTCAAAATGACTGATTCATGTGGCGGTTGTTGTATATTATTAAAAGTGAAGTTTTGGGGGTAGCTAAATACGAATCTGAAATTGGATTGGATTTATTTCAGAACTCATCGGATTTGTATTAAATAACTTTTCGGAAAGTCGCTGATTGTAAATCTGAAATCAAATTTTAAAAATTCAAAACGGCTGTGCCATTATGGTACACATTTTTTTTGTAAAGTGGTCGTTTTCGTAGAAAATATTTTTTTTTACGAATCTGAAATCAGATTTAAAATATTGAAAAAAGCGAAACCAACATGGCGGATTGTTTTCAAATCAGATTTCAGATTCGTTCTTACTTACAAAAAAAATTCCGCCATACTGGCTCCGCCATTTTTAATTTTAATAATCTAATTTCAGTTTTGCAATCAGCGCCCACTTGATTTGATACAAATCCGATGACTTTTACAAAAAAAAAAAACAAAAAAAAGCCATGTTACATCCGTCTGTTTAATTTTTGAAAATCTGATGTCAGATTCGAGTTCAACGTCTTAATTTTCTCGTCTTAAATTATTAAAATATAAAGGTATTGACAAGGTATTGACATAATATGATTATGGGAATCAATTATGATAATTACGTTTCAATCATAACATGATGCTCTTAAACTATGATGACATGATGTTCTTTTTCTGCGTACAGTATATAAATAATAAGCAGTAGTATTAGGGACAAGTGCATGTAATTCGGCGTCAAAACTCATTATTTTTGTTCGAAGAGGTCGTTTTTGTAAGTAGTTTTACATATTTGCGTCATGAAAAAACGCACATTTTGTGCACTCGCTTAGCTGCTGCATTACAAAAGATTCAAAAACAATTGGCTACCAAAATAATTAGTTATTTGTATGCTTTAAAGCTACTAGAGAAATATGTGGTTACAAGTTTTATATAATAGGCTTATCGGTAATTAAAAAATAAGTAGTTTACTAAAACACATTATAATGATAATAAAATAAGTAGTCCTCCCCGTAAGCTTGACTGCTTATAAAAATGAATTTGTCAAACAAAAATAACTAGTGCTGACACCAATTTATAATGTGTTAAGATATTTATTTTCATTATATAACCACATACGTGGTAATGAAAATATTTGCTGGGGATCAGTGTAACGATATTCTTTTAACTGTAAATATGAAGTTTTACTTAAACGTGCATATCATAATTTTTAGCTAAGTTGTCAAAATATCTACGCTATTATATGGGTATTACTAAAAGATTTAATTTTTGGTGAGTTACTTTTTTCAATGACTGTCGAATATAATTATTTTACATTTCCCATAATAAAATGATTACAACTACCGTTAACAATTACTATTGCCGTTGACTTTACGAATGACTGACAAGTAGTTAAGGAAATAATTTTTCGTGTATATATACGAGGGCGGATCAATAAGTCCGTGACTTTTTGAACAAAACACAGTTTTTTATTGCAAAAAAAAAAAAATTATTTTTAGCTTAATCTCCTTTTATCTCAATACACTTAGACCAACGGTTCTCCAATTTTTGTATCCTTCCAAAAAATAGGATTTTCGAGGTCCATAAATAGGCATTTGTTTGATCAATAATTTCATCGTTGGAGCTAAATCTCTTTCCACCCCAGCCATTTCTTTAGGTTTGGAAATAGGAAATAGTCACTGGGGGCTAAATCCGTATAATATGGCTGATCAGGTACCACTTCGTAGTCCAATTCATGGAATTTTGTCATTGAGACTGCACACGTGTGCACCCGTGCATTATCATGATGAAAAAGAACTTTTTCTTTGGCCATATGGGGTCGTTTTTTTTAATCCTCGGTAAATCGGTCTAATAAGTTGACATAATATTCGTCGTTTATTGTTTTCCCTTTGAAGGTAATCAATGTGGATTATCTCGTGTGCATCCCAAAAAACTGTTGCCATCAGCTTATTGGCTGACAACTTAAATTGGCCTTCTTCGGAACCGGTTCATCCGGAGAAACCCATTGTTTAGACTGCTGCTTGGTCTCCGGAGTGTTTGTAATGGATCCATGTTTCATCCACAGTTACAAAACGCAGCAAAACTCATTCGAATTGCGGTTAAACAACTTAAAAAATCCTCTGAAGTTATCACAACGATTACGTTTATGGTCAACTGAGAGCAAACGCGGCACCCATCTTGCAGACAGATTTCTTAAACCCAACTGATCATTTAAAATCGAAACCACCCTGCCATATGAAATGCCTACGGCATCAACAATCTCATGCACTTTTACTCTTCGATCGGTCAACACCATATCGTGGATTTTTTCGACATTTTCGGGTGTATTGACCTCAATTGGTCGTCCAGAATGTTCAGCGTCATTTGTACTTGTGCGAACACAACGAAACTCAGTAAACCACTTTTTTACCGTTGAAATCGATGGTGCAGAGTCCCCATAGTATTTATCAAGCTTTTCATTGGTTTGATTGACGGGTTTTTTTCGCAAAAAATAATGTTTAATGAGTACTCGCAATTCACTTTTTCCATTTTTAAAAAAATCCACGAGGTTGTATGTTTTGAACAGCTGTTAAACGCAATGTAAATGACGGAACTTGCTCAAATTTGACAGTAGTATATTAACAGGTGGTACTTGATGGGAGCAGTGTTGCATTCGAAAAGTCACGGATTTATTGATCCGCCCTCGTATAATGTTATAATGTATTGATTCGCCCTCGTATAATGTACTTTAATTCAGTCACATTACTTTCATATAGTTCTTTTGTAGTTGACTTTTTAACTATACAAGAGTGAAATATTTTCACCAATGACCCCATGACCTATTGTCGTTGTGCAATTTAGTCGATTAAAGAAAAAATAAAAAAAGAAGTTTTCTATAAACAAAACTTTAAAAAGAAGAAACAATAAAAGCTGGGTTAGCCAACCGTAGCTTCAATGTAACCTGAACGTAAACGCACCGTTGGAATTTACTGCAATTATAGAACTTTAAAAACGTAACATATATTTTTCATACAAACAAACAAAAAACAAGTGAATCAAACTTTGGCGTACTAATCAATCAGCTGTTTGCAAATGTCATGTAGATGTAACGTTATGGTTTTACAAGTTCAGCCGCTTCGTTTACGTGAATTTTGTAATGGGTAATCGTTTTATGGCTGTATACAGAACAATTTTAAACAGCTGATTCGTTAAGTTATATTTACGTTAAGTTACGGTTGGCTAACCCAGTCTAAAGTTATGTCACTCCAACACTTTCATACAGGCAATAGGAACTGCTATTGTTTGCCAACAATAAGGATATTTTTAAATGTAAACAACATTTTAAAAAATATTTTTTTTTAAGTAACAAATGTTTGTGGAATTTATTACAAACCACAAGATAAAACAATTAAAAGTAAAATGATCATAGCAATAACAACGAAGAAAATTTACATAAATAATTTATACATCAATCTACAGAAACGCAATGTAATCATCAATCTTAAGTGATTCATTTAAAATTAAAATAGAATTTTCAAAATAAATTCAAATCTGTAATCAGTAATCATAAAAACAGCCTTATTTCATTAGGTCTAAATTTATTTTAGGAATCTTTTTAATTAACTTTAATATTTAAAAGACAGATATTGTGCCCCAAAATTGTCTTTATTTTTTCAACAATTTTCTTATGAACACGGCTACAATATATACTGTAATTTTAAGTATGGAAATAAAATCTTCCCTAATAAATATTTATTCAAACATTGTCAACTTGATACGAGATTATGATGCACATTTGTTGTGTTTTTCAATTTATTAGAACTTTGGATTCTTATTCATTTTATTTATTTGTTTCTATCTGGTAATAAGATATATTTAAAAATTAACTCTTATTTAGGGTGACCATTTTTTTCTGACAAAAAAACATAAAACTCAAAACAATCCGATAATGGAAAAATAATTTTAATGATTGTAAAAATTACAGAACATTATTAAATTCTGAGAAACTTTCCACATCGATAACAACTTAGATTCTAAAATATTATACATAATTTCTAAAAGCTTTTGTAAATAATAGCTTATTTTAATATAAAACACCTTCAAATTGTAATTAGGTTTTAATTTTGATATCCTTTAGATTAAGCACGTTTTTGCATAAAAAACTCTCACATTGTAAAAAAGCTTTCAAAAAAATTCTAGATTTTATTAGTATAGAGAGCTTCTTCAAAAATTATCGACAGCTTTTGAAACTGATCTTAGATGCCTCTTATTTTCAAGTCTTTTTGATGGACATGGTAAGGCAGACTATACCTTAAAAAAATTACATGCAAAGTTTCATTCTGAAAAGTCATCACCTAAAGAATTAAAAGGCCATTTAAAAGTAAAAAACTGAAAAAAATTCCCTGAACTTGTAAGATTGTTATCATTCTATAAATGGATTTTCTCATATTTTTAGACTTTTAGATATATATGGGAGATACATTCACTGAAAAGATATTTCCATATCGCTGCTTGGTGAAAAGTTGTATGGCGGCTTACAAGTGAAACCAAAATTTCCGAATTTTTTAACTTTCGCAGTTTTTTTCCATAAAGAAATTAAATTGAGTTTTGAGAACACTATTCAAAAACTTGTGTAATTTGAGTTAAACCCTGTTGATGCCAGCGCACCAAAACTGACATACAAACATGAAAAACTTATCAGGAATTGGCGAAAAATTTTTGAAAAATTATGTTTTCTGCGTCTGACATTCACAATTATATTTGAAATTAATTTGCGTGTTGCTAGAACTGAGTTTCTTAGCAAACTGAACCTCCGAGTTAAACAGGCATTTAAAAACGACTGTCTGTATGACGTTAATATAACACTGTCCTAAAAATACATTAAAAAATTTGCTCTGTGGCGATGTCTCAACTTAAAACGCAAAAGTTGTCAACCCTGAACGTAAAAGCCATACGTCAATCTGGTAACATTGTGAAATAGAGACGGAGGAGATTAGAAAAATAAATAAAAATCTAAAAATACAATATTTGTGTTGTTAGTGTTGTCACTTCTATAATATATAATTGTATAATATACAATATATAATATACAATAACAGAAAAAGCTATTACACAGAAAAAACTAAAAACGGGTTTCAATTAAAAAATGTATTAAATTAATTAATATTTTAATTGATTTTGCATCTATCACGGCAATGATACTATCAATTAAATCTTTTATTAAAATTAAGAAGGAAAAAAAAGTTATAAATAACTTCTACAAAAAAAAATATGATACTCACAAAATAAATGTGTGATCTATACGTTGGTATGTGTGCTTTTTGCAATGCTGAGTCTGTTTGTGTGTGTGCTTGTTTTGTTTGTTAACTTCAAATGTATTTGTAATTTTATACTGAAAATTTTCTATTTATGCATACAGTGTATGAAAAAATAATATGATAATTGCGTCTAAAATAAAATATGTATTCATATATTTAAAAGTCAATAAAAATATTTATTGATTCAATTAAATATTTGTTTAGAAACAAATTAAATTCAAATCAAATCTTTAATTAGATATTATAGGTTGATCATTTTTTCTGTGTAGGAAAGAAAACTGCAATTTCGCTGCATTAGATTACAGGCCATACTTGAGTGTGATCACTAAACGGTCATGACTTGGTATTGTTACGTTTGTAATGTAAGATGAGCGCAGGTTTGATTCTTACAACCGCAGGTTGTTGAAAATTATAGAGACAATCTGACAATTATAAGGCTCAAATAATAATACAATTCAAATGGAAAATCACTGATGACCCTGTCCATAAAAAGGCAGAAACTAGTCTAGTTTGATTTAAAAATTAATAGTGTTTATAATTTTTAGAGCAAAACGTTTATTCTTCTTCTTAACCTCAACATTTCTATATTATTGTTGTTGTTGGGAAAGCTTTGCCAAATATTAATATAAATAATTGCTCTAAATTACTCTTTTCACTGCGTGAACGATTGATTAGATCGATTTATTATCTAGCTATAAAATGGGTGAAAACCGAAAAAGTTAGAAAAATTTCTTTACAGCGAATTTAATTTCAAGCATTGGTAGTCAAGTACGCAGCATAATTATTAAAACCGGTCATATCCTTAGAGTTAAACAGAAATAAGCCAGATTGATTGCATTTGCAAATTTTTATACATAAAAAACAGAATAAACTTTAAAGTCATGTTGCGGAAAAGCTATACAAACATCGAAAAATAAAGTATGCTATTGGAATAGGCAAGCCCGAAATATAGAGTTGATGGTCAGAAAAGTATTAACTTTGTTATGTCATTCTGGTGTTTTATATCTATTTCTGTTTTTTTTTTTATTGTTCCATTTATTTATTTTATATAGAATTGATGGTCAGAAAAGTATTTATTTTGTTATGTCATGCTTTATGTTTTATAACTATTTCTGTTTTTTTTTATTGTTCCATTTATTTATTTAGAACGAACGAAAATGACATCTCAAAATATTGATCAACGATAAAAACTTCACTATAAAATAATTAATTTTCATAAAATTTCCTGAAAAGGAGTTTAATTTCAACAATTCTGTTTCGAGAATAGCAATCAACTTCTTCAAATAAGGCATTTAAAAAATCTTTAAAATACACTTTTTTGCATTTTTATCATATCAGCCCACTTTGAGTACAGAAAGTGAATAGATGAAATGAAAAATTAAATTTAATGTTTCAATTGTGGAAAATTTTTATGAGAAAACACCTTTTTCACAAATGCACCAAATTTAGTCGAATATCGCCACGGGTTTACGTTTCACAAAAAAAAATAGATTTCATCAATTTGGAACAATTTGCAATAAAACAGATGGTGTGAAGACTAATAAATTTAATTTAAGGGACAACCTACTATACATACACTATATTATCATCGGTGCGATTGACTCTTAATTAGTACATGTACTGCAGAAATCAATACGATGGTCACCTTACACACATTACACATTTTAGTCGTGAGAATATTAAGGTTTCATGTTGTATTATTGTCATTTTTTTTTAATTTGATGGGGTCATTTGTACTCAATATGCACTGAGTTTGCACTCAATTGTACTTAATTATAATGCACTTAAAGTATTTCTATTTTACTGCAATGTAAATCAAATTCAAATCAATCAAAGTTCAATTAATATAACCAACCCATTTATTATGGAGCTGAACTTTTACAAATAAATACTGGTTGCATGGCATTTAAAACTAATTGATTTATGGCTAAATTGCAAGTTTAAGAGGATCAAGTATGTGTTGGGCCTGAGATTACATTACATTATTTAATGTAGTTGTTAAAAGATCGTCCATAGTTTTTGATATGTTTTATTATAATTGGCAATGTAACTAATATCACTAGAGATTTCAAATATATTCGGTCACTTTTCGAACTTAGCATATTCGGTATGCTTTTCATATTCAACCTAATACCGAAAATCTAACGATTCGGCCCAATTATCCCCCAGTGTATAAATGGTAATGACATATTGTTATTTTTCAGACCACCAGTAATGACACCAGCTTACTCTCTGCATTATTTTAATACAAATAAAAGTAACTTAAAAATAACTAATTAATTTTTCCATTATTTTAATCAAAAATATAATGCCTCCGACAGGGTAGTTGCTATCGTGATAGCTTATCAGTAGTGGGTTAGATTCTTAACAGATGCACAGGTCTGTTTTTAGATGCAACGAGCCGAAAGCCGTAGTAGATAGTGCTCGATTAGGAAAATTTGTATCATTAATTTAAATATAAAGCAATGATTTGAATATTTTTTAAAATATTTTTTATACTCATTATTTTTGCAACTCTTGTAAGGACATATATAGCTACATATTTGTAGTGTACGACCGAAGACTTTGGCCAAAACACGATATTTGTTCGGTTTGTTTGGAATTTGGAGACAATGTGGAAACATTTTGATATTGAAAGCATATTTGTTGAACCGTTTTAATTCGATTTTGAGTAAAAATTTAACGAAAATGCCGAAGTATAGATGTAAAGTTGAATAATCGGCCTCGAAATTTTTCCGATTTGGGAGATTGTTCTGCGGCCGATTATTGATCTCATTGCTTACTACAGACTTTTCTTTAAATTTGACTCTCGAAACCGCATCTAATAAGATCCATAAACATTTTGACATTTGTTAAATTTGTCCATAATTCTTTAAAATACCGACAAAAAATATTTTCTGGCCGAAGTCTTCGGTCGGACACTAAAAATATGTAACTATATATGTCCTTACTAGAGTTGCAAAAATAATAAGATTAAAAAAATATTTTAAAAAATGTTCACATCATATTTAAATTAATGATAAACATTTCCTAATCGAGCTCTACCTACTATGGCTTTCGGCACGTTGCATCGAAAAACAGACCGGTGTCTCTGGTGGGAATCTAAAATGATTTTTTGTTAGCTGGAAATTAAAGACATTTTGTACAAACAAGCCATTTAAGCTTTTATCTACCACATATAATATCTTAAGATAGTTCGGTTGGTATAGATGTTGACTGATAACCTGGAGTTCCAGGTTCAAATCCCGTGTGGGCACATTTTATTTACAAAAAAAAAAAAATCAATAAAAAAAATATTTTTTTATTAAATTTAGCTTTTTTGAAAATTTAAAAGCAAAAAATAACCTAGGTTTGGTAAGCAGTAACTACATTTGTATGCTTCCAAAATAGCGACTTCACCGCATTGCATACTATAAAGCAATTAGGGAAGGCGTTCTGTAGTGCTTCCCAAAATGCCTTCTTTGAAGCAGTGAATACTGCTTACAATGTAGCAATAAAGAATGCATGCCAGAAGCATTAATGTTGTCAACACACAATAAAAGCGCTTCTTATTGCCTAAGAAGGCACTGAATTTATTGCTTCTAAGAGCACACACTCATAATAATCCATGCTTAAAAATACAAATATATTTTTCGTAAATTTTTTTTCGTAGAATGTACAAACATTTTGTTTATATTACAAAACTTTTGTATAAAAGCAAATTATATAAATTTACAAATTTCGTAAAAAATACAAACATGATTTCGTAATATTTTTTTAGTACATTTTACAAAAATTTGTAATGTTACAAATATTACATATGGATGTTGATGTGGTTAGAGTTCGGATTTGCAATCAGAAGGTTGCGAAGTTCAACTCCTGCCAGGACAATTTTTTTTTTTTTTAGTTTTTATATTTTTTTTTTGTTTATTAATGTTTTTTAAATTTCTATGTTTTATTTTTTTATTTCATTATTACTATTTTTGTGTTTTGATATAAATGGATATTTTGTATTTTGTTTAATAAAGAGGATCCTAAAACAAGTTAAAGAGGACCCGAAAACACTACTTCCACTTTATTTGCCGGGTTTAGTATGAAATTCAATAAAACAAATATTTAAAAAGATAAAATATTTAATAATAAAATGCAATTAGTTTGAAATTGTTATTTAAGTTTTTTATTATTATATTTTATTATTTTTTTATTTTGTTTTTTAATATATTATTTGATATATTTATAAAAAAATTATATTATTTTATTTAGTTCAATAAACATAATAAAAATATTTAATTGCCATTTTACCTTTTTTATTAAATATTTGTAGCATATTTTTCTAGTTTTCATAAAAATTTCATAATATTTTCGACTTAAGTTCCTTTTTAGTTTGTTGTATTGCATCAGCTACTTTGGTGCAAATGGTAGAGGGGTCTACTTCAACACAGCAGAACGTCACTGAAATCGTGAGTTCGATTCTGGTGTGGCACCATTACATTTTTTTTTTTTTATTTTAAAATAAACCCGTAAGGTATGCACCACATTTTTTTTTAAAAAAAGTTTTTACAAAACTTTACGAAATGTGATTTGTATATTCTACAAATTTTTTCGTAATGTCAAAATAACCAAAACTTTCGTAAAATGAACAACGGTTTTCGTGTATTTTACCTATAGATTATTATGAGTACATGAAAGAAGCGCTTTTTACCTGCTTAAAATAGACATACCAAGTGGGATAGCGCAAACAAAAATCATGCCTTATGGATTTACTTCTGGGTAGGAAGTTATTTTGATGGGTAAGCATACACAGTGTCGCGTAAAACAAAAGCAACAAAACATAATAATTCTTTGATTTAAACTATTTCTTCTTCCAAGTCGGTTAGATAAGGGATTTTGATTATTAATTTTATATTATTAAATACACTGGGTATATAGGAAGTCTATAAGGAAAATGATCAAAATAAGTCAAAATAAGTAAGCAATCAAAAATATGGTAGGTCCAAACATAAGGCTGTGCAAACCAAAAGCAAATAAACTCTAAAAATTCAATAAATCAGGGTTTGAAAGATTTCGTACTCAGGCCGCTAATTTTTCTTAACATGTTAATCTTGAAATCGAAAATTTTTATAAACGGGAGACATAATAATAGAAAAACAGTCATATTGATATACATTTAATAGTTAACTATTACGAAATGTGCCCAAATATTGCTTCCAAACAGTCGGCCGTACAAAGTTTGGGTAAGAAAAGGTACAATTATTATGGAGTTATTTAAAAAATGTAACTCTTTTTATTCATTAAAAAACAGGACCAAATTAAGACATGAGCGGGGTCAATTACATTTCGCAATCATTCGCTTGACAAATTTTTCAACAATATTAATAAATTGAGACGTATGCTCACATTTGTGGGCTTAAACACTTCCTTAGAAAATTTGTAACAAATTTAATACCAAACATGGGGATTGGCAACAGCATCTGGGTATTTAATTAGGGGGCAATTACTCAATTACAATCCAATTACATGCAATTAGACGTAAAAAAGTATTTGGCCTATTATTAAATACACAAATATTGATATTATGTCCCATGTCTGGTATTGAGAAAATTGTAAATTTTCCAAGGAGTCGTTTAAGCCAACATAGGTGAGCGTATGTCTGACCAAATTTAATGGTTAATACACGGCTCAGCATCATTTTCACATCTATATGCATTCTAGCGTTATTAGCAGGTTCTGGTATCCCCATATAACAGTAAGAGATTTGTAATGAGAAATGTTAATTCTTGTCATCACCAAATATGTACTTTAATGGTAATAATTTTCTACACTTTGTTGTTCTGAATGCAAATATGTTTTAAAATTTTAATATTTTGTTTGATTACAATTAGTTTATAGATTATAGGTTTATTGATTAAAAAAATTTTTAAAAATTTGTAAACCGAAAATTTAGAACCTTCCTGATAATTATGTTAGACTCACCTTCACTGTTAAGAATCAACACCATTAAAAATATTTATGGTTGGATTAACTTAATTGCGTCACAAATCAAATCCATTTTAAACATAATATAAACTGTAGTTTATAGGAATACTATACACAATAGACTGGGCCACGGTTGCATGAAAAACTAAAAGTATATTTCGATTATATCCTTACAAGCTTGATGTTGTACCTTTCATTAAACAAACCTGTATAATAAAAATTGGCTCAATCGGACGATACTTACAAGGAAAGCACTCGAACCTAAACACTCCGATTGTGTTGAAATTCGGATATGTGATAAAGAGAAAAATTCTAAGATCGACCTGTCTCGGCTTTCGACCATCTCGGAATTTTAATGGGTCACGGTTGGGTTCAAAATGTTGCTTGTTTCGTGCTTTTTAAGGTCTTTGAACTGGAAGTATATGCAAATGTGGTATAGTTGAAAAGCGAATTTTGAAGGCTTTTTCACTATAACTTTTCTTTGGTACTTTTTGCTTTTTAAATTTTTTGACAAATAATAAATTTGAAAACAAAAAACTCTATAGATTATTTGTTAGGACAATATCCTAATGAAGAAATATAGAGTATGGCTTCGAACTTGAATAATTTTCATTTTCATTGTTTATTTGGCATTTTACATCAATTAATCAATTAATTGCATTAATTTAAGGGTTCAAAAAAAGAAAAACTGATTTAAACTCTAACGATTGTGTATTTCGTACAAATTTAACATTCAATAATCTATTTAAAAATCATGTTAAAATCATATTGCTTATAATTACTTTGTTTCAAATAACTAAAAACGCAAAAAAGCGAAAAAAGGCCAATTTTTGAACCCGATTTTGACTCACTAAAATGCCGATATGGAAAAAAACCGAGGCAGGTCGATATTAGAATTTTTTTTATCACCTATCCAAACTGCATCAAAATTGGAGTGTTTAGGTTAGAGGTCACTATAAATTGCGACTTCAATGTTTCGTTTCTAATATTACCTGCAGTTTTTCCTTTTCTGCACATAAATTCAGACTAGATTGCATAACTTTGTTAAGGTACATCACGTAGATAAAAGCATAACCACTTGGGGCGTTGTGGAGTAATGGTTAGCGCGTTGGACTGTTACACAGATGGTCCCGGGTTCGATTCCCGGTGACGACAACATCAATTAAGAAAAATAATATGTATGAGTTTTCTACCACTTATATGTATCGCTGCGCCCCCCTTCGGTGTTCCAATAACACTTAACCTCACTGAAGTAAAATAATGAATCAGGGCTATGAAACAAAAAGCTTCAATAAATTCGCCAACTCTACATCAGGTGGCGAGCAACAACTGTTCTAAGACTTATCTACTCGCGCAATTACAGTGTTGCCATGTTTGAAACCCTTCATCTTTAACCACCTTTCATCTCTCCACTATCCCCTTTCCAAAGAAAGCAACACATTACTTAATAGGAAGAATTTCCTAAGTGTTGCATCTCTTTAAAAAAAAAAAAAAAAAAGCCAACCCTTAATTTGTGAGAAAGTCTTCTAGAGTCAAATTACTATTTCTCAAAGCTGAAACTTGGAACATTGCGTTTTTAGACATTAAGGAATGTCGGCCACATTGTGGAGATCGACAAATTCGGTAAAAAGCTATGGTCAATTATGTGGAACTACTTTTGCAAACTTATTTTTTTTTCAAAAATATTTTTTTTTTTTTATATACACTTTTTTTTATTTAGTAACTTTTTTCGGGGTTCTATCCATAACTTTGAATCCCGAAAGAGATCCTTATATTAAATTGAGACCAGTTTTATTTAATGCTGCGTATCAAAAGGGGATTTTACATGCAAAATACTACTTTTTTGCTTAATTTAAAGCACATCAAATGAAGTATCAATGAATTATGTAGTTTAAGCCGTTAAAAAAATAGTCCATAAATAAGACCGACTACTTTTGTTAACTTTTCGATTTTTTTCATATTTCAAAATGCAATATTTCCACAAACGTCAAGAGTTAATAACATAAAACTTGTCCAATGACATATTTATATGATTATACCAAGTTTGGTAAAAATTGAAGTGTGTAGAGTACGAAAATTGGATTTGTAATCCAGTTATTGAGCAAAAAAAGTCAAAAATGGGAGGAAAAAAATATTAAAAAAAATTGGAATTTTTATTTTTATGCGAAATAAATTTTATAAAAAAAAACCGCATTTTTGTGGATTTATAATACAGTTATTGAGCAAAAAAAGGTGAAAAATGGAAAAAACTGGGCATTTTTTGAAATTTTTAAGGCACCGGATGCACTCTTTTCGGGTAGGATTGTTCCGAATTTTTTTTTCTCCTATTGAATATCTACAACTTTGTTTCAGACACAAAAGAGATATTCCGTACGGAATTCGTATGGCTATTAAATTATTACTGTAGCCAACTTGACAAATCGAATGATGCAGAAGTTCTTATTTTTGGGGCTACTTTCACGTGCAATTCTCAGAATTCAGTAACAAAATCATGTTTTGTATTGTGTAATGATAGATGAATGTTATTCAAAAGCAGAACATAAAGGGTTTAACATCTAGCTCGTATTTGATGATAAGGGGTGTTTAAAGTAAAACGTGTATTTAATTAACTTAAACCATACATTGTACTTTATTTATACTTTGTACTTTAGCTTTAGTTATAGGGCTTATTTAATGGACCAAAACAAAAATTTTCTATCTCGCTTTTTGTAAAATACTTAATCATTTACTAGTAATTTTAAAGTCATTAAAATTATAATTTGTATTTGTATTAAATACACAACGGAAACAAAAACAATTTTTTTTTTATCAACGATCAATAAATACGTATGTAAAGGGGTATGATTTGTACAAAATTACGGATTTTTGAAAATACTATATAGCAATTAATAGATTCTCAGTTTTTATTAAATGTATTTCAGACACAAATGCAAATTGTAAATTCTCAATTAAAATTAATATTATATAATCGTATATAATGTGATACAGTTTTGTAAAATTTAATACAGAAATAAATTTAAATTAATTTTTCGTAAAACGACATATTTAGATGTATCTTACAATATGTTATACCATACCTTATACAATACAGGCAATATATAATTGCATCGGCAGGATGAAATTTTTATATGGTGTCAAACAAAACCATGTATAACCCCATGACAAAAACAAAATGAATGCCAAATTTCAACTTTCTTACTAATCAGATGTATATTGTAGATAAGATATAATTTTTAAACAGCTTTTTGCCATGCCCCTCCGCCCGTAAACAGGAAATTTAAAATCGGGCTACGGTATGCACTATTTTGTATTTGGTGCCATATTATATTCCAAATGAAATTTGTATAGGTCATTGGGGAATACAAACAATATTAAAACATGACGATATAATTAGTAATAAAACAATTTTTTTTTTCAGCAATTTTGAAAATCTATTTGGTCACGCCATTAAGCCCACAGATCGAAGCTAAGAAATCAGTCTTCAAATAAATCTGTCTTGTGGTTAGTAACACATGTACTAACACTGTTTTCAACTATTTACCTCACCAGATGGGTATCGTAGATACCAAAAAATCTTTAAGAACTCATTTGCCACACCTTTCCGCCCACAAACTGAAAATTAAAAGTCGGGTTTCAGTATGTACTATTTTATAGTTACTATGAAATGTATGCCGAATTTCCACTTTTTAAGACATACATACAGACAAACAACAGTAAATTATAGAGATATTCTTTAGCATTAGAACAAAAATTTTGTAATTTTGTATTTTTCCCCTCTCTTCAGCCAACAGATTAAAATTAAGAGATCTATCTTTAGATAATATCTAGGATACTGTATTTTTACTGGATTGAATCGTAACAAATTATATCAAATGTCAATCTGAACACATTATATACAATACAATCCACCAATTTTCGGATCAAATTCAATTTCAATTAGATAAAGCGCTATATCAAATTTGATACATTTCTTTGTTGCATCATATTAATTTTTTTAAGCGGGCTATATAAATTTATGTTATATTTGAGACATACAATAAACAATAAAAAAGTCTGTAAAAGTTACAGAAAAACCTGCATTTGTTACAGATTGTTTTGCTAATATTTTGCTAATTTTATTAAAACGTGATTGTGATTTTTAGTAAAGTAAAGGTAGTAAAAAAATTAATAAAAGTTACTAAAATTTAAGTCAATTCTGAAAATCAGCGAGCTGATTTTAGCAACAAAATTAATAGATTCAGCAAAAGTTTTGCTAAAACTTATTGTATTAGAAATTAAAAAACCTTTCCTAAAAATTAATAAAATTTTTAGCTAAATATTAGTAGACTGAAAAAAAACTCAAAAATTTGTAGAAAATTTGTACTTTAGTTAATTTATTTGCTGAAAATCATAACGCATATTTTTGTGATTCTTTTAAAAATAATTTACAATACGTTACAAAATATAAAATTGTTCATACTCCCAAATTGACGACATGAATTAATGTTATATCTAAAAAAAAAGATGAAATTATATATAACATAAACAAAATTATCTGTCAACTGCTTACATCAATGGTTGTCTCAATGATGCTATCTTTTAAAGGAACGCAAATGTCGCAGATGCAATAAGAAAAAGGAACCATAAATATCTACCTAAGATATGTGTCTTTGTCTTACGCTTTACTCTGCCTACATGATGTATAGTTGTTTGCAATTCGACCACACTAGATTATTAATATCTATAAACTTTTAGTTTACAAATACACATTTAATCTTTATTAAATTTAAATATTTTATTTTGTCTTTTATTTAATTAATAGACAATTACTTTCACAAGCCGGTTGACGACGCAAACTATAAGTTGTTTTAATCCACAATTTTGTTTTATGTATGAAAAACAGATACAAAAATCTCCCATGGTTGATTTTTTTATATGTCGTACTAGAGTTCTACATTTTAGTATAATTTTCCTCGTCAGCACTACTTATTTCAGCAAAATAAATTAGTAAAACATTAGTAAGATATTAGTAAAACATTAGTTCAAAACAGTTAAGTGCTGAATAAGTATAAGTAAAATTTTATTTTAAAACTTAATTTTAGCAAAACATTTGCTGAAAAATAGTATACCTGATTTACAAGATGTTTTAGTAACTTTTCTACTAACTTATTTTTTTGAGTGTATTTATATAAAAATTATAAAGCAAATTAATTTACATTGTTTAAAATTATTTGCACAAAATTTTTGAAACTTTTTTATGAAATGATGAAGATCTATGAAACATTTGTATTCAATGGGAAAATAGTTGGAAATAACAGTTTTTTGTTGTTGTTTTTGTTTTATCTTTGATATTTTAAATTTTGAATCTCGCTCCTAGACGAGGACAAGAAATTCTCATTGAGTTTGTGATTTAACATAACAAATATCTCTAGAAATTCTAATAACAAAGTCCCCTGAAGATTTCCTTGGGCAGGAATGAAATCCGGATAGGGACACGCCTACATCAGATTGCTTTTCACAATTTGTTAAATAAGTTTTGGGACTTTAGCACATTTAATTACTATAAATGCAATTAATGTTTAATCCCGATGAAAATAAATTTAAATAACAAATATGCAGGTGCTTGTGCAAATTTAAATGTAACTGACACTAATAGAAAACATATGATTTTCTATTGTTGATTTACTTGAATAAACGTCACTACATTGCTAGGTCTGTCAAAAAACAGAGTAGTATTTGGAAGATGACAAAGCCAATTGTGACAATTTTTTGTTGTTGTTTTTGTTTTCTCTTTGATATTTTAAATTTTGAATCTCGCTCCTAGACGAGGACAAGAAATTCTCATTGAGTTTGTGATTTAACATAACAAATATCTCTACAAATTCTAATAACAAAGTCCCCTGAAGATTTCCTTAGGCAGGAATGAAATCCGGATAGGGACACGCCTACATCAGATTGCTTTTCACAATTTGTTAAATTAGTTTTGGGACTTTAGCACATTTAATTACTATAAAAATAAACTCTTTGTCGTATTTATGAAAACTTCGTAAGAATGATGACAAAATATTTTATCAATATGATGAAATTTTTTTCCCTGAGTGCCTCCATATTATTCCCTACCTTATGTCTAAATCAAATACTTTTTAGCTTAAAAAAATATAGTATTACTAATTTTTAGCTTATTTAGCAAATCTTATATCAAAAGTTATTAGAATTAAATTAGTTAACTAAGTAATCAAAATTAGTAAAAAAAATTAGAAAATTGTGAAATAAGAATAGCAAAAAATTTTACTAAAAAGTAACTCTATACTAGAAAGTGTAGATATGTTTGATTTAAAAATTGAACTGGCTCCAAATACGCATAAACAGTTTCCCATGGACAACAAGTTTTGAACAGTGTCCAGATATTGTTCAAACTGCCATAAACTCTAAGTTGGGATTTATATCCTAATCTTGTATACACTACACAAACAAAATTTAACATACAAAATGTTTTTAATATATTTCAATTCCAGAATATTATTTATTTATATTGTTAATTCATTATTAATAGTGTTCATGGATATAGCTAGAAGCACTACACTTTTATTAAATAAATTAAAAAAGGACATTTTAAATAAATAAATTTAAAGAATTTGTAAAGTAATATTTATAACGTTCACAATTAAAAACTCCGTATATTTTTCATATAAACGAATGTAATTCATATGCTACAGTTTACTTTTTTAAGCAATATAAGTTCTTATTTTCGACTGCTTCTTGCCAAAACTAAGTCTATATGTCTATAAGTCTAAGTATATAAATACCATTATCTTTAATTGGTACTAGCTAGGATTGTCTTCCTTTGAAGAAAATATCAAGTTACAAAATATGTTTCAGCTTATAAATTGGTATTACTTAAGTCATTGAGATTTGCAATTATGTCAGATAAAAAATATCACTCTACGAAACACTTTATATGTTTTTCAGATCGCCAAATGAAGTATTCAAAAAGAGAGTTTATCGTAAAAGTGATAACATCACTTTTGCATATTCTTTTAGTATTTTAAAAATCTTTTTTTCAATTTAAATGAATCTGTTTTCACTGTATAAAATGGTTTTTTTACTTTACGGTTGCCAACAGTCACTTTTTCTAGAATATGAACAATTTACTTCTATATATTTGGAGAAATTAAAATTTCTTATATAATTATTTCATATTAGAGTTTTCGCACCCTTCTAAAAGTTTCAAACCACGATGATTTGCAATGTTGAAATTCACTATGCTTTTAGTTTGATAAAAACCAACTGGCAAAAACGCATCTTAAAATTATACTTTCCCTTTAAAATATCTATATGTATTCGATCGTAGTAAGCCTTGTTTTCGTGATTTTTATATGGAATACATACTTATTTTTGGGGAACATTGAAACTATTTTTTTATAGCAACCCCAATGTTTAGTGCGAGTTTGCCATGTTTTTTGAAGTTTTGATGCCTTAATTCGGTTTTGGTGGTATTTTCTACTAATGGAGTTGTTAATAAAGGGTCCGTCATCTAACGTTTTTTTTTCAACTAGTGCTTATTTCGTAAATGGTAACACTTAGCTCATGTCTGATTTGACAGATAATTAGTTTTATCCTTCCGCTGAACGAATATGGTTGTGTATACGCTTGAACAACGCTGGGAAATATTGCGACATTATTTTGAAAATCATGGTAATGTTGCAGAATGTGTGCCGATACACCCAAAACGAGTCACTGTTTGGTGCGGATTTTTGTCCAGACACTTAAATGGGCCATTTTTCTTCGATAATGAGCAAGGATTGGCCGCTAGAGTCAATGGCGATCGTTATCGGGCCATGTTGAACGAATTTTTGTTCACAAAAATTGAAGAGGAGGAAATACAGCTGCACACAATCGATAATTTGCTTAAAAATTGGACCGATCGTGTAGGCTACTGCATGGCCAGCCGAGGCAGCCATTTGAATGAAATTATTTTCCATTATTAACCGGAAGGATTGTACTTTCAAATAAAAAAAGAAATTTGAGAAAATATTCAGTAGTTTTTTTGTAGCATTTTCAAAAAAAAAAAAAAAGTTATTTGGCGGACCCTTTATAATTCATAGATTAACTTATTTCATATATTCGTATGATATTTTAACATTGCACTGCAAAAGCCGCATTATTTTGAAGTAATTTTGTTATTAAAAATGATCAAACTTAAAACAAATTTTTTACGTTATAATTATGTTTTTAAAAATTATGTCTTTAGTTAATAAAAATTTAAAAATAAAATACCGCAAATAAGTAAAGGGAAGTAGGATCTTAGGGGCATAGGATGGAAGTAGAAATGTGACATAAGACCGATTGTTTAGAGCGCACAACAAGCCGACATTCTGGCTTAAGTGTAAGTCCTCAGGGACTTGAGTCGGATTATGGAAGCATTTTCCCTTCTCTCTTTTCGACCTAACCTAAAAGGGAAGTAGTTTTAGGGTTTTAAGTTAACAAATAAATGCCTCACACCTTAATGAAATCAAAAATGTATTGTGTCTGTATGCTATAATTTTTTCTTATATTGTAGGCGTTAGTACGATAATTTTTTGATTCTAACAACCAAACCCTAAATGTAAATAATGCCGGAAAAAGCAAGGTTGAGAGCAAAATTTTCAATTATCCGGTAATAAGTTTTTGAATCAGAAATTAAGGTCGGTATCTGGTAACTTTACTATTACAAACCATATTATTTTAACAAGGGCATGTCCATTCTGGTAACATCTTACAAAACATATGTTACCTCCAGAATAACAATTATAAGTTGCAGGCAGCTTTCTTAAACCCAACTGATCATTAAAAATCGACACCACACTGCCATATGAAATGCCTATGTCGTCAATAATCTCACTTTTACTCTTCGATCGGCAAACACCATATCGTGGATTTTTTTCGAAATTTTCGGGTGTATTGACCTGAATTGACAGTCCAGAACGTTCAGCGTCATTTGTACTTGTGCGACCACAACAATAGTCAGTAAACCACCTTTCTACCATCGAAGTCGATGATGCAGAGTCCCCATAGTATTTATCAAGCTTTTCCTTGGTTTGATTGACGGTTTTTTTCGCAAAAAAATATTGTTTAATGAGCACTCGAAATTCACTTTTTTCCATTTTTAAAAAAATCCCCGAGGTTGTATGTTTTGAACAGCTGTTAAACGCAAAGTAAATGACGGAACTTGCTCAAAATTTGACAGTAGTCTATTAACAAGCCCAATTATACTTGATGGGAGCAGTGTTGCATTTCATAAAACTACGAGGAAAGTCCGAAAAGTCACGGACTTATTGATCCGCCTTCCTAGCTTGCTAAATCTGGCCAAAATAATATGTCGGCTTTAGAATGTCTATCACTGATAAATTTTTTAAATTTTTCTAAACAATTATTAATGTAAACATCTGCGTTTACAGCCATAACAATTTTATTAACCGCCTATTTTTTTCAATTTAACAAGCTCGGCTGCTGTCAATTTTTTTCGGACATCTTTCATTTTTAAACCCGGTTGATGTAACTCCATTTTCAAACCGTTTGAATATAGAATATATTGTGCTACATGGTACTTGTTCCTTAAGGAAATGATATAAAACTTCGTTTTTATGATACCGTCCAATCATGTCATAGACATTATTTCTTAAACAGTTTTTTTCAACCACTTTCAATTTGATTTTTTTCTTATAATAAAAGATTTTATAGGCATTTTGATAAAAAAGATGCCTACTTAGTAGTAATTTATATTGGAATTTTGTCCATTTACTTAGCTGGCATAGGTTAATATAAAGTGTAATATTCAAAAAAATGTATTTCATTTTGTATAAAACTACATTTTGACCTATTCATAGTTATATATCGTTTCATACCAGAAATATCGCATTTAAATTCTGATTGATGTATATTAGCCTGTCCCGAATTTAAAAAATTGGAGAACATCGTCACGTACTCATAAGATATGAGAGCTGTTAATGGATAAAAACCAAACATTTTTTCGAAGGCACATACTATTAGCTATCCGTGGCCTTAAATGCTGACCATATTATAGGAAAAACATTTCTAAAATTTGTTGGCCCAGGAAACAATGGTCATCCTTTGGAAGCTTACCTTTCCAAAAAGTTAAAAAAAAAAAGTTATAATTATCTTTAATATTTACCTTTTTACATGAGTTCAAAATAACAAAAAAATGCACTTTCAGTACTCGAGTTAATGTGAATTTGGTGTTACTATTACAGACACTAATACCAAAAGTTGAGAAGTAATGCATGGGTAAGGAGTTTAATTTATAACCATTTAACATGTTCAGTAATACCATCCTATTACCCAGTTTTTGTTGGGTTTAAGTCAGAAAATGGAAATTTTGTGTATTCGATCAGTATAAACGTTAGCATATTGCCTTGTTAAAGTCAATGAACGCTATCAAATTTAATCAAAAATGTATCCGTTTGCTGATGTGTGCAATTTTACTATGTTCTGGCTGGGGATATTTAAACTCATTTATAATTTTTAATTTTTTATTAAACAAAGTAATTTAACTGATAACGCAACAAAGTAATATTTCTTAAAATTTTTAATAAAATAATGAAATATTGTTTAAATTTATAATCTAATAAAAAATCACATAGAAACAATAAATAAACTAAATAATAATAAAAAAAAAATGTTGCAACCCCTAGGAAAAAATAAAATTTAAGAGAAATTTTAGTTCAATGAAAAGAGATTTTGAAAAAAATATTAGCAGATGTTTTGAGAAGCTGGAGAGAGAAGTATTCAAAAAATTTTAATTTGAGCCATTTGAACATACACAAAAAAGAAATAGAAAAGCATCTAAAATAATAAAAGCATCTGTAAATAAACAGAATAAAATGAAAACGAATGGCAGCAACACTGTTGCCAATTCTATCAACATTTAAGTACACATGCACTTAAATGTTGAGATACCCGGGATAAGTTATAAAAGATACACACAACAGAATATTTTTAGCATGAGTTTTTAACCCAAAGACAATAATATTAATGATGGAGAATTGATAAAATAAAAACAAACGAATAAAGATTATGAATGAGACAATCACAAAAATTTATTCAAAAAGTTAAATGTTAAGGAAATACAAAAATATTGCAATGTGAATGTTTGTCTTATAAATACGTTATTGTCATTAAACCTTTATGAACCAAATGTTAGTTTTTTTCTGTTAATTTACCATACACATATTTTAAGGGATTTATAAAAACTATAAAAGAGCAAATATTTTATTGCACCAATAAAAAAAGTATCAAAAACCTTTGCTTAAACTATGGGAATGTTCCCCAATAAGGCCTGTTCCCTAAAGAAGTAATTTAAATTTATTTTCGTGTTGTTGAATAAATATGTCAAAACTGCCATAGAGTTGACTTTTGAACTGAAATGCACACGTTTTTCTTGGTTCTATTGTGTAGTTGCAAAAAAA
>JAEKOY010000136.1:0-39276 GCA_021234595.1 Delia radicum | reverse complement strand
GCGTCAAACCAGATTTTATTTGAAGTCAAATCGTGAATCTTGAGGAGATTACAACATTTTACAAAATTTTTTTTATCTTTGATGATAAAGGTTGGTGCAACAAGAAACCCTCAATATAAGGAAACCGTTTATTATCCTACCACGTCAGTGGCCCGAGGAAATTTTTATAAATTGTTAAATTTGGTGAAATTATCGGTGTATAACCAGAATTTTAATTTCCCCTTTTACAAAAGGGTGACCCAGGAAAGCAACTACATATTTTGAAAATATTTTTGAAAGCTGAACTACACGTTAGCAAAATTGTTGGTTAACTAAGAATTTTTATATTTGATATATAAATAAAGGGTGATCCCATAAAAAAAAAAAAATTTATTTTTCTCGCTTTTCGGAAAGGGTGATACACAAAGCCCGCATATATTTTGAAATTTTTTACAATACTGATTGGAGAAAAGAGTGGGTAATTTTTTTTGTGAATTTTAAGCACATATTCATTGTTTTTTTAATTTTTTTTATTGTTTACGAAAAAATCTTGGATTTTTTTTGGTGAAGAATTAGTTGGAATTTTTTTTTTTTAAAAAAAGCGGTTGAATTTTATAGCAGTATTACACTGAAAAAATTATTTGATAATTTTATGAAAGGTAATAGTGGTTGGAAAATTTTTTTGATTGAAATTTTATAATTTTGCTTGGCAATTTTAATCCCAACAAAAAAAAACGTACTTCAAGTACGAGGTCCTACCTTGAAAAATTGTTTGAATTTTTTATCTCAAATATTTTATTGATTTTGAGATTGATAACTTTAAGTCAAAGTTAAAACCCCACGGGACAAATTTATTTGAATCCTTAAACAAAGTCTACTAAATTTCAAAAAGTTTTTATTTGAATTAGTCTCAAAATGGCTAAAAGGAAATGCAAACATAGCATTTTGCAGCTAACTGCCTTCATCACTAGTTTTGATGAAATTTCTCAGGATAGTTTCACAAATTCGTTGTTAGAGGTGAAAAAAGAGGAATTAGATAGAAGGTGGTCGAAATGGTCTCTAGTTATGAAAGTTACATAGAAGGAGATGATAAGGTAAAGAAAAGATATTTACCAAGATGAGGTTTCAGTTAAGTACGAAGAGGCTAGCGAACAATACCAGGTTTTGAAGGCTAGAATTTTAGAGCTGATCAAGGCTAAGTCAGCAGGTCAAGGAACAAATCAAGAGGTCGTTTCGTCGTCCCGCTCTTAAATTACCCGCTGTAAAAATTCAGAATTTTGAAGGTGGTTTCAGCAACTGGCCTGCATTTAGGGACATTTATGGCAGCGATCGGAAACGAGCCATCAATAGCTCCAGCACACAACTGTATTACCTGCTAGGCAATACGACTGGGAGGCCCATCATATGATCAAAGATTATGATCTAGTAGATTCAAATTTCGATATCGCTTGAATGCGTTAAAAAATCGCTATGAAATAAAAGAATCTTGATTAATACCCAAATTGACAAATAAAGTCATTCGTACCCCTCCAACGGAGAATTTAAATTTTTGAGAATTTTTTCAAATACGGTCAACGACTGTCTTTCAGTATAGGATCATTTCAGATCGATATACCGAGTAATGACCCGTTTCTAATGAACCTTTGCGCTGCAAATTACCGGAGGAAACTTCTCGGGCTTGGGAAGACTCTTTAGTTGATCATAAAGAGCTGCCTACTGGCAACAGCTCAGCAAATTTCTCACAAGTAGAATTGAAACTTTAGAGACTTTTGCAATTTAAGAAAACCAGTCGGTAAAGAACATCATGATTCTAAACCACAAGTATTTTACTCTCACACCTGAAACCGACAAAAAAGCATTCAGCTGCAAAAATGTCGACAGAATCACCCGTTAAGACTTTGTAAATATTTCAAGTCACTGTCAGTTAAGGAAGAATAAATTCGTTTATGTCAATAAATATTGCGCTAATTGTTTTTCGACACTCATTTTAAATCGAATTGCCAAAGTGCAAACTGTTGTACTAGATGCAATCAGAGGCATCACACCATGCTACATCTGAAACCGAAGACAAGCTGAAAAGAGTTACCGCTCCTAAGGTAACGCCGCAAAATTATCGTCGAGATAATGAAAGACCATCCGGGTCCGGCACTCAGAATAAAACGAGCTCGTCAAATTTCACAAGCATATACTGGCAAATGTAAATCAAAAAGGAAACCGTTCACGTTAACTTATCTCCGCATAACGGGACTACTATTTGCCCACAGTGCTTAGTTCAGTGGAGCATTTAGGCGAAAAATTACTATTAGAGCGATGATAGATTCAGGTTCTACAAGGAGTTTTATATTAAAGAGTGTTCAACAAAGACTCTCTATACCATTGGAAAACCATCGCAGTGAAATATCAGGCTTTGGTGAGACAGTTGTAGGAAATTCTAAAGGAAGATGCAACGTCATAGGTGAAATCAAGAATTTCAGATTTCTCGATAAATATCAGAGCAATTGTGGTACCAACGTTGGCTCATTTTATGCCTTCACGGCCTATTCCCATCCATAATCTAAGCGAAATCAAGGATTTAGTACTCGCAGACCCATACTTTTATAAACCTGCTTCAATTGATATGATAATCGGAAGCGATTATTTGCCTTTCATCAACTTAAAGGGCGTTAGAATGAACATTGGAAATTGCCTTGAAGCTAGAGAATCCCACTTTGGTTGGTATTTGTTAGGTCCTGAACCTGTTAACGACGTCCAAACTTTTCACACCACATGGTTTCGCCATCCCGCGATCAGATTCTCCATGAAGATTTGAAAAAGTTTGGGAATTAGAAGAGCCCGAAAAAAGCAATATTGAGTCCGACAGCGACATTATTTTGCGAAAATTACTTTCAACGTACCACAAGCCGACAACCTGACGGCAAATACTTAGTTCGCCTCCCATTTAAAGAGCAGTTTCCGACTGAAATTTTTTTGGGTCCCTCCAGAAATATGGGCACTCGCGCAGTACCACAGAATGGAGAAAACTTTAGAAAAAACTCCTGATTTAAAGTCCCAGTACACAGAAGTTCTCCAAGAATATTTAGACTTGGATCACATGGAACAAGTTGTACACTTTGAGCCCAAAGCTGAAAATATTCGTCATTTTTTCTTCCACATCACGCAGTAATCAAACCAGAAAGCAAAACCACAAAAGTACGAGTGGTATTCAACGCCTCAAAAAAGACGGCAAGTGGTTTCTCGCTTAATGATGTTTTGTATCAAGGTCCAACTCTTCAAAATGATTTGATGCAGCTTGTGCTAAGATGGCGCAACTATAGGTTTGTTTCACCGGAGATATACAGAAATGTATCGCCAAATCTTGGTCCATGAAGCGGACCGTCCCTATCAACGGATTTTGTTTCGCAGCGAAGCTGATGGTAACGTGAACTCGTTTCAACTAAAAACTGTCACGTTTGGCATAAATTGTGCCCCCTTTTGGCGATAAGAACACTATTGCAGTTAAGTAGTGATTGCAAAAATTTGTACCCCAAGGCATCCGCCATTTTGAAAAATGAAGTCTACGTTGATGACATCCTGTCTGGTGGACACACAATTGAAGAAGCCAAGCTCAAACAGAGTGAGCTTACAAAGGCCCTAAAATCGGCTGGATTCCCGATAAAAAGATGACAGCAAATAATAAGTTGCTGCTCGAAAATTTGCCCCGGGAGGATCTTCTAGATGAAGATTTTTTGAAATTTGACGATTCCAGTACGATTAAAACTCTTGGAATTCGATGGAATGCTTATCGGATTCATTCTACTATGTTGTGGAACCCATTGAAATTGCTGCATCTACTACAAAAAGAAGAATTTTGTCAGTGATCGCAAGATTGTTTGACCCTCTAGGTTGGTTAGGCCCAGTCGTGATAGTTGCAAAAACTCTTATGCAAGAATTATGGGAAGGAAAGTCTGACTGGTAAAATAGAATTCATTTATAAAGAACTTGCCATTTATCTCCAGCATTAAAATTCCTAGATGGGTAGATTTCTCACCACAGTATCGCATCCAGATACACGGCTTCTGCGACGCCTCAGAGAAGGCATATTGCGGTTCTATATATATCAGAACGGAAAGTCCAGAAGCCAAGTAAATAGTCATTTGCTAGTTGCAAAAACTAAAGTAGCTCCTATAAAGCGGACTACTATTCCCAAGCTCGAACTTTGTGGAGCTTTATTGCTTGCTAAGCTGACCCGAAGCTAGTCACGAACTGCCAGTTCAACTACGAATTGTTCTTGTGGACAGATTCGTCAATAGTACTGGGTTGGTTACAGAAACCCCCAAATACCCTAAAGACTTTTGTCGCAAATCGTGTGACGCAAATTAATAGCATCGCCAGCACCTCCCACTGGAAGCATGTGAAAACTGAGGAAAATCCTGCAGATATGGGCACGAGAGGCTGCTCCCCGCAGGAACTGGCAGAAAACCAACTTTGGTGGCACGGGCCATCATGGCTGAAACTTCCCACAGCACAATGGCCAATCCCGCGGACTTTTGATCCAATAGATTTGGAGACCAAAAAGTCTGTAAACTTCCACTTGGAGGTACAAAGTACAGATGTACTAGAAGAATTCTCTTTATTTGAAAGGGGCGTTACGGGTACTCAGCTACCGACTTCGCTTTATAAACCGCGTCCTTAAAAACCCCTTTGAAACCGAAAAGTTCATTACAGCTCAAGAAATCAGCTATATGAAAAAACCGACTCATCTCATTGGCTCAGAAATCCTATTTCCGCAAGGAGTACGAATGCTTAAAGGAAAAGAAACCTTTAAGTCGAAGAAGCAGACTGCTCACCTTGTCTCCATTTATTGATAAAAACGACCTTCTACGGGTTGGTGGCAGATTAAACAACTCAGGTTTAAGCTACGAAGAACGTCATCCAATTATCATCCCAGAAGGTTCTCGACTGGCAAAACTTCTCGTCGATTTTATACATCGCATTCTGCTGCACTCTGAACACCATATAATGTTACGAGCGATCCGGCAAGGATTTTACATCCCAAGATTACGAAACTTGGTACGAAAATGTATTCGTGAATGCAAGGCGTGCACGGTCTACAAACATAAGTTCCAGCACCAAATCATGGCCGCTCTCCCACCAGAACGAGTAAACTTTTCCCTACCCTTTACATACACCGGAGTCGATTTTGCAGGTCCTTTCAACATAAAGTCTTCGACTTTGCGAAATGCCAAAATTCTAAAAGGATATGCAGCTGTTTTCGTTTGTTTTGCTACCCGAGCCGTTCATTTAGAAACTTGTTCTGACCTCTCAACCGATGCCTTTTTAGCCTGCTTTGATAGATTTATTGGGCGTAGAGGTCTCCCGAAGACCATGTTTTCCGACAACGGTCGAAATTTCCTCGGCGCAAGTTACGCGCTACTGAAAAGCCATAACAGCTTCCCTCCAGTCAGCAGAAAAGAGGCTGATCGAAAAATATACCACTCTGGGTTTCACCTGGTCCTTTATACCGCCATATGCACCCCATATGGGCGGCCTCTGGGAAGCCGCCGTAAAAAGTATGAAGTCCCATCTCAAAAAGGTAACTTGTAATTTGTCTTTACCTTTGAAGAATTCACCACTCTTCTTGTTCGAATTGAGGCAGTACTTAATTCGAGACCACTGTCACCTCTTACCGAAACCCCGAACGAGATTTTACCTCTAACTCCTGGTCATTTGCTTCGAGGAGCTGCTATCACCGCTCTACCAGAAGCCCCTGCGGAACCTCCACTTGAGAACTTGCCGTATTTAAAACGTTGGGAACGATTAAAGGGCGCTACAACACATTTTTGCACGAAGGTGGAAAACCGAGTATATAACCGAGCTACAACGCCGATTCAAATGGCAAAAGCAACGTGACAACCTCAAACAAAATGACATCGTCATCGTCAAAGAAGACTTTTTACCACCCACCGAGTGGCTCCTTGGTCGCGTTACTAAAGTCATATACGGACGCGATAGCAAAATCCGAGTTGCCGAAGTACGCACTAAAAATGGTAATATCCTGCGACCTGTTGTCAAACTATGTTTGCTACCCACTAATGATACTCAAAACCAAAACCCACCAATTAATCTACCAAATCCCAATAATTAAGTAAACAAATAGACAAAATTCGCACTAGGTATTTTTTCTAACACTGTATATATTTCGTTCTTTTCTTTTCTAGTTTTCTTCTCTGTATATTTAGATGAGAGAACGCCCACTATGCCACATATGCCAACGTCAACGCCGCCAGCTCGTTCATAATCAGAAAGGTGGCTCAAGAGTTGCCGGAATTAACACCAGTTACAAGCCATGATGGAAAGATATGTGGTCGATTCATTATGGAACCATGGTTTACCCACAACGAGCGAGAGTCCTTCATGATGGACTTACTTCTCTGCGAGCGTCTGGGGTTCGTGGCACCCCCCTCATTGAAAGATGAAGCCCTAAGCCACCACTTTGCCAATTACTCCCCGTTGGCTCATCCTCTCTTCCATGCATATCGGGAAATTGAAAAAATGTAGCGGACAGAATCCTATTGCCAAACATCCAACAACCAGCTGCTGACCTGCCCCGTATCCAGCAGTCCACATTTGGGTGAATAATATCCGGGGCCTTGGAAGAGATGTTCTTGCCATTTTCCGGCGGGAGCATGTTGAAGCGACTTCAACAGTTTTTAATTAATTTTTGCTAAATTTTCTATTTTCAATGAATTTACTCTTTTAAATCTTATTTATGAGGTAGACGGCCATTTGCGCCAACTTCACCTCTCTTCTTTAAAGAATTTGTCTCTAAATCATAACTGTAAATTTATATTTTACTAGTATAACCCATTTTGATACACTCATTGGTGTCAAAATATAAGAGAACATGAAGTTCTGTCTTATTCTCTCTCTCTTGAGTTGATCTCATTATAAAACAACCACCACGGTTGTGTAGATTTAAGTTGTAGATAAGAATTTATTATACTATTGATAATCAAGAAAGCCAGAGGCTTTCTAATAAAACCTCCCTATTTTTGTTGAATTTTAAATTCAAAGTTTTTTTTTATTTGCTAAAAAAAACACCCTAAAGTTGGCTTAAGAAGATAAGCCTCCTTTACAAACTTATATTGAAAATTTAATAGAAAAAGAGTTATAAATAACTACACAGGCCGACAAATGAAAACGGCACAGTGTTGGAAAAGCGTCGGCGACGGTCGGTCGTACGTTGGCAGAACTTGGGATTAACAATCTTGACAGTACTGTTCCGTAACCCGATTGATAACAGTGGTCAACCGTTGGTTTAAACGAACTTGCCACCGGTGGCATAACTTTGTTAAATCAAAATAGCTTCATATAAATTATTTTAAGAATTATCTATAATAAAACACATTTAAAACGTAGCAATATAGTTCGGTCTTAGCCTAATACATCATATTTGAATGTATGAAATACAATAAAATATTTAAAACAAAAATCATTCTAATTAATTGTAATATTCGTAAAACAAAAAGTACTGGCAAATGATTTTGCCAGTACTTTTTTTTTGATTCTATTAAATATTTGTTTAGAAACAAATTTTATTCAAATTAATTAGATATTTTAGCTTGATAATTTTTTTCTGTGTATACTTTATTCTGTTTATTCCATAAAGTACATACAAGTTACACAATTTTTTAAAGATTGTTAAAAATGTGTATGGAATTTCAAAATATAGTATAACAAAGGGTCCGCCAAATAACTTTTTTTTTTTTGAAAATGCTATAAAAAAAACTACTGAATATTTTCTCAAATTTATTTTTTTATTTGAAAGTACAACCCTTCCGGTTAATAATGGAAAATAATTTCATTCAAATGGCTGCCTCGGCTGGCCATGCAGTAGCCTACACGATCGGTTCAATTTTTAAGCACATTATCGATTGTGTGCAGCTGTATTTCACCAATGGCTTCCTGTTCCGTCCTGTTGAAACCAAATGTTTGCCAATATCCTCCTCTTCAATTTTTGTGAACAAAAATTCGCTCAACATGGCCCGATAACGATCGCCATTGACTGCAACGTCCACTCCCTTCTCATTTTCGAAGAAAAATGGCAATTTTCGCACACATTCTGCAACATTACCATGATTTTCAAAGTAATGTCGCAATATTTCCCAGCGTTGTTCAAGCGTATACACAACCATATTCGTTCAGCGGAAGGATAAAACTAATTATCTGTCAAATCAGACATGAGCTAAGTCTTACCATTCACGAAATAAGCACTAGTTGAAAAAAAAAACGTTAGATGGCGGACCCTTTATTAAAAATGTTGACATTATTTAGTTATATCTTCTATATTCCCAGCAAAACCTCGCTAATAGGTTGCTATTACGAAAAATGTTACCTGTTAATAAGTTAAACTCCTTACCCATGCATTACTTCGCGACTGTTGGTATATCCGACTACCTATTAGTAATACCAAATTCACATATTCAAATGTTTCTATGGCATAATTAGTTCATTTCTACATTAAATTTAATACAATTTTTACTACAAGTTCAACAATTTTAAAATAATTATTGATCGAAAAATTAATGATTTAAATAAAAAGTTTTTGATAACTCTTTACCAGTAAGATAGGAGTAACATGTTACCGAAGTAAGCAGTTACCTCGATGAACAACCCAGCAACATTTTTTAGAACAGATTACCTCTGAACCTGTTCTAGAACAACTTATTTTACCACCGGTTACATGGAACCGGTTCTAGAATAGGTTCCTGCGAGTCGATATATAAGGTATCACTGTCCCAGAACAAGCTCTATAACTGGTTCTAGAACCGGTTCTAAGGCAACCAGTTCTTGCTTGAAGGTAAAGAACCTATTGCAAATTGGACAAACTCCATATAAAAAGAACCAGTTGCAGAATAGAAATTAAGACCTGTTATAATACGGTATAAGCTTCTCTGCAATCAGTTATTTGGATTTTACTATTTTACTGGGATGCCCTTCATCAAATAATATGGTTTTTAATAGAAAACCTATAGTAAGTAACAATAGGTTTAACATTTTTCACAGACACTGATTGAGGATCATCATTAGCTAATACACTATTGGACAAAATAAAGAGCAACTACATTACTGTTGTCTTTCGTGAAGAAAAAATTATATAAAATATTGTTGAATATTAAAAATTTAACTAAATTTATTTATTTTATACACAATACGATACAAAAAACTACAAATCATACATATTTGACTTAGGATTTTTCTACATGCCAACCAAAAATGAAGAAGGTACAGAATTTTGTTGGACAAAATAAAGTGCAAATTTTATAAATTGTATTTAAAAACTTAAAATAAGTTAAAAGAAAATACTGTTTTAGTTTTTTATCATATATTTTGTGTTAAATATGACATCTACAAGTATTTTTTGAACATATAAAATAAATTTTCTTAAAAACATTTGTTGCTATTGCCTTTTGTTTGGAGGCCATTCATTATATTGAGAGCGTTTTTGATCCTTCGCTTACATTATTTCAAAATTTTCAAAATAGTTTTACTCAAAAAATTTGTATTATTATTAAATAAATGTTTTGAGCTAAAAATTTCGGTGTCAAAATTAGTTTTACCCTTAAAATAGTTATTTCCATGAGGATGCATCCAGTACCTTGCTGGAGGTTCAGATCACGACTGCAAATTTTCTCAACCCAATTTGAACATTTTCTTTGTTAAATATTTTTAAAATAATAATTTATTATTTTTAAATAGTTTTCAATTAAAATCCCACCTCTACTGTAGACGATAATGGCACCAGAATTATGTTATTTGCTGCATAGCAATTATAAGCACATCTGACCTTAGAGCAATCCATTCTTAATGGAAATTATCTGATAATGTTTTTATTTTATTTAAATCGATTGTGGTATTTTGAAACAAATTCTAACTATTAAAAGTAGAAATTATGATTTTTTCGAAATTAAATATTTTTATAATGGAAATACGAAATCTTCAGCAATACTATTAATCACACAACAATAAGTTATAAGCCTTGGGGGTCATTTTCGTCCGCAAAAGTGGTTTGTCCAGAGAGAGTCGAGCCGAAAATGACTTGAAAATAATTATAAATCCTTTTAAAACAATTTCGGAATTAAAGTTTGACTATTTCGATGAGAAATGGAGCTAAGTTGTCTTAAATCTCCAACAGTATACTGACGGCAACCTCGCGAGAAATTCTCTAAACTGCTATTTTAAGCGTAAAATATAACTTTTAACTGGATTTCTCAGGTCAGAGCTCTTCTAAAGAATTCATATAAATGTTTTTTCTCATAACTGATATTAATAATTAGACGAAAAGGGGGCAAAGTTGCTAAAATTATTTTAGAACAATTTATGTCAAGTTAAACCAATAACCACCAAAATTACAAAAAAAAAAAAATATTCTATATGTTCCAAAAATACTTCTAGAAGTCATATTTAATACATAATATGTGACAAAAAACCATAATAGTATTTATTTTATCTTATTATAGGATTTTAAATACAATTTATAAAATTTGCACTTTATTTTGTCCAACAAAATGTTGTACCTTCTTCATTTTTGGTTTGCATGTTGAAAAATCTAAAGCCAAATATGTATGATTTGTAGGTTTTTGTATCGCATTGTGTATAAAATAAATAAACTTAGTCATATTTCTAATATTTGGTACTATTTTCAATAATTTTTCCTTTACGAAACCCAACAATAATATAATTGAACTTTATTTTGTCCAATAGTGTATATCTTTGAAATATTTAATATTAATCTATAATGGTATGGATATATTTTCATTTGGATTTATAATTTCATTATTTGGTGCCATATGTCGAGATAATAGTATTCATTTAAACTTAAAATTTGAAACAAACTCTTATGCCCAGTTTTTCACTTCGTATTTAAATGCCATTTGGACTTTAAGTTCTATTTAAATACAAATGTCAGTTTTTAACTTAAAATTTAAATCACATTTAAGTGACCAATCTTGGCGCATTTAAAGTCTATTTAAATTGTACAAATATAACATATGATTTTGACAGTTTGTTTTTTTCCGCGTGGTAAAACAAACAATAAAAAATAAATTAAATTACTGCAGCCAATAAAAATTCAACTTCGGATGAAATTTACACTTCTCTTCATTTTTATTTTATTAATTTAGTTATAATTTATATTTAATTTCTATTTATATATATGTATATATTTTATTTATTTTTTTTATTTCTATATTTTTATATTTTCTGCTTTTTTTCTATTCTTTAAACAGCTGTTTTATGAATAATGATCATTAATTTTTTGACATTTGATGATGCTACCATACTTTTGTCGCAAATAAATAACAATTGTCATTTAAGACTGAAAAACTGAAACTGTATTTAAATACAACTTAAATTTAAATGGCAATTAACTAATTGCATATTTAAATACGAAGTTAAAAACTGGGCATTAGTTTCTAAACTACACTGCCCGATGAAAAGAATAAAACTAAACTTATACTCAAATAAAGCAAGAAATAAGTTTTATCAAACAGCTTTATGAGTTTTATCAAACAGCTTTATAAATTTTAATTAAATAAATTCAAGTGCATGGTCGTACTATATAGCATATATATACAATGACCCAGTAGGAAATTTAATATAATTTAAGAGATATATTTTCCAAAATAAATTATTAAGACAAATTGGGCAAAACAACATTTGTCAAAATGAAAAATAAATAAAACAAAAGTATTTTTGTTATTAGTTTTATAAATCTTTATTTCGCTTTTAAGGCCCGATTTTTGAATGTCCAGTTAAAATTTAACAAACAGTTAAATTAAAAATTTATATGAAAAATAACAGTTAGTAGCTAATAGCACATTGTGAAAATGAGGCTAAATCGACAAAAGAATTACCAATAACAAAATTTTAAATTTAAGTCGCTAGCTGGTGCTTTATGTCTAATTAAAATACTCATAAAAATTTTAAATTTCTGTTTTCGTTTTAAAATCTTATATTTTATTAAATAAGTTTTCTTCAACAATTTAAACTAAACTCCAGCTTAAAAAAAAAACAAAGTAACAACAAATATATAAATTTTTAAAACCTGTATTTTTTTTACTATAATAGTGATCAGGGATAGGAAATTCATGCACAAAAGAAATCGTTTGAGTCACCTATAATATGCATTAAAATCTTAAAATATGCACAAAAAATTAAAAAAAATATGCACTTATTTTTTTTCTTAATTTTACTAAAACGAAAGCATCAACAAAAAAAAAAAATAAAATAACGTTTAAATTCAGTCTCAGTTCTCCCTATTTACCCACTTGGCGCAACCGTCCTTTTAAAAGAACATCTGCCAAATGAGATAAAAGCATAACGGCACGTACATTTCTGTACATATTGTTTTATATTATTATTGTTTATGCTTTGTTATTTAGCTTCCTTCGCAGCTCGAAAGCGTCAGTTGGTGAAAGCAGTTCCGGTTATTTTAATTGCTTATTGAGTGCTTTGCGAATATTGATTTTTTCTAATAGTGCGTAATGGAAAAAAACATGTAAGTAAATCATTTAGTCCCGGTTCACTCACGGCAATTTTACTTGCGCAATTCTTGAGTTGAAGGAATTTTACTTGCGCAATTCTTGAGGAGGAAAAGAGAATGGAAGGGGTACAGACTTGCCCGTACTCCAATTCTGTTTTGTTTTGTCATCCGCAATTTTCAACACGAACTAAAGAAAACGAAAATTGCTGAAACAAACTTTTCCTGTGTGAACACAAAAGCAAGTTCAAAGGAGAATTGAATTGAATTGCCGTGTGTGAATTGGGACTCACATCCAGTTAATTGTTATTTTTTGTTTAAAAATTAATAAGAGTAACATCTTAGTTAAACAATAAATAAAAAGAATGCTTGCGTAATGCTGTATTGCAGAGCAAAGTGTTACTGTCTTTGGACAGTACTTTTAAAAGGACACCCGATTCCGGGAAATCTATAGGTTAAAAAAAAAAAGTTATTTAATAAAAAATGTTAAGAACTCCATAAAGATTTAAGTTTCGAAATAAATATTTTGAGTGTACCCTAACATTTTATATGCAAATTGGGATTAAAGAGAAACAGTTTTAAGTGTTTTTTAAATTTGTATTTTTCATTATAAATAATTACAATTTAGTGTTAATTCTGTAAAACATATGCAGAAAATATTTGATATACAGAGAATATTTGACGCAACACAACTAATTCCTAAAATTTAATTGAAATTGCTTTAAAAAACATGAAAACTAATTAATTTTTAGTGCCTCTCAATGCATATTTTTTATTATTTTTGAAGTATATCAGTAGTGAATTCCCATTATTTACGGTACTCTCTTTGTCAGTAAAATATGTATATATTTTTATTATTCGAGTAAAAAAAAAAATTATAAAATATATTATAATATGTGAATAGATATGTAGTCATGCATAGCCATATATTATTATATATTTCTTATATGGTAACCCATATAAAGATATATTTTTATATATTGACATTTATAAAATAAAAACTCGTATTAATCATATATGCCATACATAATAAGTTATTGTCATATATAATAAAACATTCTCATATATAATATTGCATAAAAAAATTTATATATAAAATAACATTTAGATTTTTTTTTTCGAGAAACTAAGAAAAATGCAATAAAAATACTCATTAAAAAAAATAAAAATATGCGTTTAAAGCAAAATAAGTGAAAATATGCAATCAAATTATGTATTTAAGGCCAAATATGCATTTATAGCAAAATATGTACTAATGAATCGACGTCATTTTAACGCAAATTCTTAGATATTTATTTAGATATTTTATTTATCCTTTTCTTAGATTTAAGAGGAAAAATATGCATTTGCATGAACTTTCGATCCCTGGCTATAAAACAGACAATATGTTATTTTTTCTTATGTTAACTATGTTTTCACAAAACCGGTTAAAGCACTACTCAAGAGGGTCATTTTGGTTACCTTAAATTTAAGTACTCAGAATTTTACAAATTCAAAACTCTATACCTGCAGGCATGGTATGCGCGTAAAATAAAACTCACAGATAAAAATACGAAATACACAAAAATTTTAATTAATATGAACTGTAAGTTCAAATCAGTTCATATAAAATCTCTAAGGTACAAATGCATAATTAAATCTTACTATTAAATAGAAAATTCAAAGTTTTTTAATTGTAAGGGAAAGAAATTAAAGTATCTGAGTAATTCGTATTATTGTTTAAAAAAACTTACAATTACTTTTTTTATTTTTTTTTTATTTTATTCATTAATAATCATATAATTTCAAATTATATACTATTATTCTAACCGAGCACTAGCTACTATGGTTTTCGGCGCGTTGTAGCGAAAACAGACCAGCGCCTCTGGTGGGAATCGAACCCACGATCCGCACATTGAGCGCACTGTATTAATATTGCTCAAAATGTTTTAATTTAATGTAGTCGTATTATACTCTGTTAAAATATACTGTAAACCTATTTCGGCCCATATCGCTTAAAGCAGGCAACGAAGAACACGTTGTATAAATTTCACTTGCAAAAAAGCTTAGGCAGGTTTGAGGGTTAATTAATGTTCATGCTTTTAAGCAATTTTAAAGTTAATATGGGTTGCTTAATGTATTCTCTTCAAAAGTGTATAGTTAACACAAAATTTATATGCTAAAATATATGTATTAAAAACACTTTTAAAACACTGTATTTCTTAAAACCAGTTGTCATATAAAATTAAACAGACGTTGAGTACCTTGGTTCTTCTTAAGTCAATATTTTCATTGGTTTAAAACCTATTAATTATAATGTTGTTTTTTAGTACTATAACAAAAAAGTATTAATAATCATTATAAAACAAAAAACCTTAGTTTTTCATGTTTTTTGCAGTAAATTTTGAACCTCATTTATATTCTAATTATAAACGGTGCTAAAATATATATATTAAAGTGTCTTAATCATAATAGGTAAAAAATGAAACCGAAATTCTTTCCCATAATCATACTATGATAACTAGGACTATAATATGGCTATAGTGCAAATATTATGATTGCTACAAATATGCTATGATCATTATAAATGTATTGTTAAATTGTATTCTTAACATTATTTTAAGGCGTACTTATGCTGTAATCACACGTTTCGATTATATTATTCCTGACCAAATAATATTTGTGCTGAAAAAGAAAAAGTTTAGTTTAATTTCTTTAGATACTAAAATAAAAAATTTATTTAAACATCGCATAGCGAAAAAATAATGATTTATATAACACATTAATAACACACATTTTATACGTTTGCGCAAAAACAATTTGATTACATAAATTATTTTAAAGTAAGTTTATTTAAATGTGTAAATTATTAAAATTAATAAATATACGTTTGTACTATTAAAAAAAAAAACATGCATAACTTTTAATCCAGCTTCAACAGAATGCTGGAAGAATAATTTAGGAAATATACTATGATAATTTATAAACATTTTCATAACCATAATATGATAATATTGAGATCAATTGGGAAACATAATATAGTAATCTAATTATCATATTATGATAAAAAAAGTGTATGGTTGTCACAACCATAGTAACATTATTGTCCCAATCATAAATCCAAAAATGTATGATGCTCTTAGATTATGGTGGCCAAAACCATTTTTGTTTGCGTGTATTTACTATATGGTAACACCGATAGCAGTCGTTAACAAGTACAACAACAAATATATTTTAAGAAACAAGTCAGTCATTTTGAAATATTGTAGTTGTTTTAAATAACACTTTTTTATATTTTTATTAAACATTACATTTACATTTAGAAGTTACTCTTTTTTGCATTTTATAAAATTGGCTAAGTTTGAGGTTTTATAATCAATGAGCTAATGTCCTTAAATTTTTTTTATTTATTAATAATCATTTAATTACAAATTATATACTATTACCCTAACCGAGCACTAGCTACTATGGCCTTCGGCGCGTTGTAGCGAAAACAGACCAGTGCCTCTGGTGGGAATCGAACCCACGACCCCCGCACTGATAAGCCAGCACGCTACCTTATTTTCAGGAGAAGCCTTAATACATAACAAAAAAAATAGTCGCATGTTTGTCGCATTTTTGCGGTAAACTAGTATAATTAGAAGGTTTAAACTAAAGTATTTAACAAGCCAGAAATTCTATACCCAAAACCGGGTTTGAGTTACAACTGATATCTGAAGATTATATAATTATATACTTGGGTATTGCAAACAAAAAGTTTGTTTTGCATTATTTATTAACTTTATTGTAATTATTGCACACAGTTTTTTATAATCCTGATTTAGTTTGTACCTTCTATTTTAATTTCTACCTAATATTTAAACAGAGTTTAAGATTTATAACAAAATTTTAATATCAACATTTGTTTGAGGTAATATCAAAAATGCCCTTATTTTCTAAAAATGGATAAAATTGCTTCATAGCCTTAACATAGACGGGATTGGTAAAAGCCTTATAACGTATCTTGTCTCCCTCGGGACCGGGTTTCATCATATTATCCATATTTGCATCTTTATCCGAGGGATATAAAATTGCAGTACAAACACTGTTAGCAGTAAATGCACCTAAAAACAACAAAAACACAATAAATGTAAATATCGATATTTAGAAATTTCTTTAAAACTTACCCCAATAACCATACTTTAACATTAATATATGTAGATCCTTTAAAGAAGGTATGTCCTTTGAATATTTTAATAATTTCAAACATTCAACCAATCGTTTGTGATAGATTTGTATAAAATGATCAAATTCTTTAACTTTTATATCCAAGTCAACAGAAGTTGTAAACATGTACCATAAATCCTGAGCAGGACTACCCCATTTACATATTTGAAAATCTACAAATAATGTTTCTTTCACTTTGCCATCATTATCATGAGTAAACATGATATTATTGGACCAACAATCGCCATGATTTAAAACATTAAATTCATCGGGATTAGCTTTATTTAAACGTAAATTTTCATTAAAATAAGCATCTAAATCGGGCATTTTGGCAATATATTTATCTACATCTTCTATATCCCACTCATGCATAGCTTTTTGAAATAATTTTAACCGTGGTTCGTACAAAGCTGCAATTAGGGGACGATTTGCTTCATTGAAAAAACTAGCATTAAACATGGCTTCATATGGGCCATATAATGTCTGATATACCGCCGAGGCAGCATGAAATTCAGCCAATTTATTGAGTACAGCTTTCATATGTTCCATATCGAAACCCTTTAAACGATCAATGTTACCGAATTCTTCACGTTTTAAATCTTCCATAACCAAGGTGATTTTTTCGGGAGATTCATCGACATGCAAACATTTCGGTCCTAGTTTTGCATCAACACCAGCTTCTCTATAAAGTTGTTCAAATTTCGGTATATAGTTGGCATACATTTGTTTTTCTTTGGGAAAAAGATTCATAGAACTAACAATAGCCGCACCATGATTACCCGGATCCAAGACAGTTTTTAAAATATATGAAACTTGTTTGGGAGAACCATCTAAAGATATAACATGTTAGTAAAGTTTCTTTAAATAGCTGCTGAATTTCTAAGCAAATATCTTACCGTTCAGTTCAACATCGATTACAATACGCACCATAATCGATGTATAATTTTCACCGGGTGCTGTTGCAGCTATTGGTGTAAATTTTGTAATTCTCTTATAATCAGGTACATCTTTTTCCAATATCCCTGCAAAATAATCCTCATTTATCCATTTTGGTATATTAAGATGTTCGTTAGGATTAACGATTTGTTCATCACTTTTATTGGGAGCCATTATGTTTAAAAATTGTATCTAAAAAGAATAATATGTAAATGTCAGATATCGAATTATAATTTTATTGTTATATAAATAATTTTTATATATAAATGTATTTACTTTTTCCAAGAGGTGAGCGCATGAGTGAATTTTGGCTCGCACACGCCCCCGAACTAACATTTCAGTATATGAAATTGGACTCAAGCACTAACTATACTTGAAATTTTTCTCAACTTATACTCCTTGGCCCATATGGTCCATCATTATTGTATGTAGGTAAACAAAATTTCTCAAATTTAAGGTCTCACCTTCTAGAAAACTTGCGAATTGAAAAAAACTAGGAAATATAAAGTTTTAGGCCAATCAAAAGATATTTAGAGGTATACTTAGAAAATTATGTAGGTAAAGACCACTGCAAATGTAGTTAAAAATAAATGAAAATTCACCTAAAGAAAGGACGACTTACATTTCAGTAAATTCAACTAACATTGTCATTTGTTTGTTAATGTTAAAAAAATGAACCACAATTGTAGTAAAAATTAACAGTCAGGATGTCGCCTAAGTTTCCTTGCAACTACTTGTGCTTTATTACTAAAATGTTTTACTCTTATTTAAGGAATTTACAGTTTTGTGCCGAATGTGGACGGCAAATTTGAGGAACTTTTCGGTAGAAATTACTTTCAATCGACATATGCTTGTAAGACACCGTTGTAATGAGATTTAGCTTACTTTTTAACATAATTAGTTAGTTATCATACCGACAGGAAGAAGTTCCCAAAAAAAAAATTGAGATTTCTCAAATAAATAAGATGGGTGCATTCCAATATGTCGTTTCCTTCAAATGCTCTTCCTTAATAACCGCCAACAAATTTTCTCCGTTGATTTAACAACCCTTTTACGTAATAATTATAATTTATACCTGAATAAGCTAGTACGTTTTCCGGAGAACAAATTGGTAATAAAATTTTGGAAAGGTGTTTCCTACTTTTTTCAATATGGCGTTTCCGTCGAAATACTCTTATTCAACAACAGTAAACAAATTAGCTTTGTTGACTGTGTCCGGAATAATTATAATTTATACGTGAATCAGCTAGTTCGTCGTCCCGACAACAAATTGGTAATAACATCTTATAAAACTGCCTTGTACTTTTTCTAATATGGCGTTGTCCGCCGAAATGCCCCCTTTTAAAAAATTTGCTCCGTTGATTTAAAAAACAACCACTTTACGGCCGGAATAATTATAAATTCTACATGATTTAGTTACAGCGTATTACGGAGAACAAAAAAAATATTAAAGTCTTGGAAAGTTGCCTCCTATTTTTGACAATATGACGTTTTCTGTCGAAATGCCCATTTTCAACAACAGCCAAGAAATTTTCTTCATTGATTTAAAAAAAATAATAATTTTTACGGCCCGAATAATAACATATTATACATGTATCAGCTAGTAAGTCTTCAGGGCAGCAAATTGTTAATATAATCTTTAAAAAGTACCACCTCCTTGCAATATGCAAAATGGCGTTTCTTCTCCAAACGCCCCTTTCCTCCATCTTCTACTACACCTTCCGGAGAAGAAACTGATAGTAAAATCTTGGAAAAGTGCCACTTATTTTTTGTAATGTGACGTTTTCCGTAGAAATTCCACTTTTTAGCAACAGCCAACAAAATAAATCCGTTGAATTACAAAACTACTGCTTTTCGGCTGGAATAATTATAATTATAAATGTTATAACTATAAAGCCTCCCGGACAGCAAATTGATAATATAATCTTTTAAAGGTGCCTCCTTCTTTTTGCAGTATGGAGTTTTTTTTTGTCAAAACGTCCCTTTCCAAAAACATTTGCTTCTTTGGTTTAAAAAATAACCACTTTTAAATAGGTTGCGCAACAGATAAAACATCGTTATTTTTTAAGATTTTAGTTGCTTTGAGCAACCTCTAAATGTCTTTTGATTAGCATACAAATTTTGCATATCTCATATATTTTTGTTATTCGCGTATTTCTAAAGGTGTGACACCTTAAATTTGAGAACTGTTTTTTAAGCGCCAGTGTAATGCTGACTTACAGCTGTATATGATTTACACAAAATAAAATTTTTAAATTTAATAAAGAAAGTGCGCCCGGCCGGTAGGCTAGTTGGTAGCGTGCTGGCTTATCTGTGCGGGGGTTGTGGGTTCGATTCCTGATCTGTTTTCTCGACAACGCGCCGAAGGTCATAGTAGCTAGTGCTCGGTTAGGGTAATAGTATATAATTTGTAATTATATGATTATTAATTAATAAAAAAAAAAATAAAAAAAAATTAATAAAGCTTACATGTGTATACTAAATTATTATAGTGACTATTAATGTAGTGTGGTCAAATTGCAAACAAATATACGTTCAGGTAGACAGACTATCACGCAAGACAAGAAAACCCATCTAACATAAGTTTGTATGTTTTATTTCTCATATTGCGAAAAAAGTGTTGTATATTTAATATTTTGTTATTTCGGTTTGTTTTGTTTCTAGAAGGATGCCATCATTTAGACTACCATTGATGTCAGTATTGAAAAATAATTTGTTTATGTTTTATATAATTATTTCTATATATTTTCAGATATTAATTCGTGCCGTCAATGTGGGATTATGAACATTTCTATATTTTGTAAGGTAATGTAAATTATTTTTAAAAGAATAACAAAAATAGATTTTCAGCTAATAAATTAACTAAAGTATAAATTTCCTACAAATTTATGGGGTGTTTTCAGTAAACTAATATTCAACGATAAATTTATTAACTTTTAGCAAGGATATTTTAATTTTGAATCAACTAAGTGTTAGCAAAACTTTTACTAAATCTACTAATTTTGTTGCTAAGAATCAGCTCGTTAATTTTCAGCAAAAGATTTAGCTGACAGTAGAATTTTTTTTTGCTAGCACCCTCCTAACTAAAATTTTGCCGACTCAGCAGCAGTTTTTGATGACTTTTTTTTTGAATATATATAATTAAAATTCAATTTGCATTTTAATTGTTGTAGCTTGTAATTACTAATCAAGACATATTATATATATATATATATATTTATTGTATGCATTACAGATATTGTTCATGAATTATTAATTAATCGTACTTGCTGCCCGTTGTTTGTATTGTTAAGGGGTTAACCTTATTTAGATATCAACATAAACAACAATATTTAAACTATTTATTATAAAAAATAAAGAAAGGGTTTATAAAAAAATCAATTTCGTGCTGGCTTATCCGTACGGGGGTCTTGGGTTCGATTCCACCAGAGGCACTGGTCCGTTTTCGCTACAACGCGCCGAAAGCCATATTAGCTAGTGCTCGGTTAGGGTAATAGGATATAATTTGTAATTACATGATTATTAATAAATTAAAAAAAAATATATATATAATTATTTTAGAACTATAAAATATAATTCGAACTACCATTACATTAAAAAAAAACATTAGGTACAAATTTAGAAATACCTCTACATCAGGGACCTAATTTTTGACTCCTCTAAAAAAAAAAAAAAAAAAAAAAACAGATCAAAAATCGTTCCATCTGTTTGGCTGCAGAGTAGCCCTGATTTTCAATATCTTGTTTTGTGAAGAAATATTTTAAGTAAATATCACACTAGTTAAATATTACACCAAGAGTTTGTTTAACCCTAGATGCCACATCTTATTTTGCATGCACTAACACTTTCTTCGTGGCATCGACGAAGTAAATTTTTAATAATATGCCAATCACACCCAATAGAAAACAACTTTAAAATTTAAATTTTATTAGATTAAAAATTTAGTTTTTATTTGTATTGAACATTAAATTTGTTTATTTTTATAAAACTTACACCTAAAATATTTAAAAAATCACCTACAAGATTTTTTTTTTTGATTTTGTTAAAGAGTTGTCAAAAAATCGCAGTTCCTTAGAAAACATGAACATTAAAGCGTTTGATTAAATATTTAGTTTGAAACCTTAAACTATAGAATAAAATAAATTTGCTGACATCATAACAAATGATAAAAGAACGAAAAATAAACTTTTGGTTTTAATTTATTAAAATTTAGAAGTAAAACATTTGAACTAATTGTAATTAATCGAAAACGTAATTTAGTGCAAGTTACACAGATTTGACGAATAAAATCATTTAAAAAATATACTTGCACACAACGTACAAATCTGCCACTGTACATGAGCTTAGTTACGACTAGAACTATATGAAAATTCAGACAACTGTCACGAATAACAAAAAAAGTTAAGAGTAAATGTAAACGGTATTCGTCGGTTCGACTAAAAAAGTGCTTCTAAAATCAACAAACTATAACTTTTTTATTTCTGCTAATTTATCCCAAAAAATTTCAAAGTATTATGCAGAAAAAAGTTCATAGCATCAAAATGTGAAAAAATCAACAAATAAACAAATTTACAGAAAGTAAACCCCTTAATCAAGCTTTGTGGTTTAAAAAAAAATTCATAGAACTGCTTTAATTAGTTATTTGCATTTATAATTATAAGTTGATGATAAATTGAAATCTAGCACAGCAATGCCCGTTTTTTTAGGCGGGCTCTTAAAAAATTAGATATTCAATTTTGAAAATTGTGATTTCAAGGACCCAAAATAATTAGGACTTTTAAAATTTTTTTGACCAACCGTTTTTAATTTCAATTTTTTTCAGTTTGTTAGTCAAAAATTATAATATTTAAAATATTTTCAAATAAGTAGATATCATTAATTCCATGAGAAATCGCACCAATGGTGTTTGTATTTTCTTAAAATTGTGAACAGAATGACTATATGAGGCCATAAATACAATCTCGCTTTTAGATTTTTGAAATTTGAAATTTAAAAAAACTCTCGATTTTATTCACGTTTTTCATTTTTCAAACATTAAACAAATTGTGAGCTATTAATACAATCCCACTTTTAGATTTTTTAAATTTCAAAAAATAACTAACAATTGTGGTGTACCCAATGCGTATGTCAGAGAGAGGCTCAGAAGATGGAGGGAGTCGGAGTTTGGGGCCTATTGGGCCAGATCGCCTGGGCAACGACAGGCGAGGCTGTTTATATCTCCCTCTGGGGAGAGATCGCGGATACTCTTGTCTATGACGAGGGGCGAACTAAGGACCGTAACGGGTTACCTCACAGGACACTGTGGCCTTAGGTATCAATTGTACAAGATGGGACGATCCTCTACGGATACGTGCAGGTTTTGTGAATTGGAACCCGAGACCTCTGAGCATGTTCTCTGCAAATGTCCGAGGCTCTCCGACAGGAGGGTGCGTTATTTTGGTGATCGAATAGTGACGCCATCGGACGTTTGGAACTGTTCACCTGGTAGGATAATTGGCTTCGTAGGGAGCCTGAACCTATAGGGTGTAGTCGCTGGCAGCACAAAATACCAATTTCTGGTCGCGGTGCATAGTGCCATTATAATCTAATCTAATCTAGTCTCAACTCGGTCTACCCTGGAAGTCAAGGCAAAATTTTATCTGCCGTGCACCCCATAAATAAGATTATTGTTTAGTATAAAAAAGTGATGAAAAAGTGCTTTATTTTTAATTGTTTGTAATTAGGCAAAAAATATTGTTAATGAAAAAAAATGTGTGAAAGAAAAATTTAAACAAAATGAATGTGCCTGTAAGTATGTAGTCCGAAATAAAGTATGTAGTACGAAATTGCAATAATCATAATATGGTTATATATGATGACGAAATTCGTGTCCATGATCATAATATGATAACTAGGACTTTAATATGATTATAATGCAATTATTGTGATTGCTGCAAACATGGTTTTAGATTTCACAAAGCTTATTCTTCAGCGCAAAGACAATTGATTTTTTTTAGTTTAAACCTAAGTTTATTTAAATATTTGAATTATTAAATAAATATACTATTAAAAACCACGAATATCTTTTTAATCCAGCTTTAACAGAATGCTGGGAGAATATTATGATAATTTGTACAAATTTCCACAACCATTATATGATAATATTGGGATATTTTTGGAACCATAATATGACAATCTAATTCTATCTATGATACAGAAGCAGATAAGAGAATGGTTGTCACAACCATAGTAACATGGTTGTCGCAATCATAAATCCAAAAATGTATGATGCTCTTCGAATATGGTTCCCTCAACCATGTAATATTTTTGCGTGTATAAAATTTTATTGACACATGAAAATTCCTAGCATTCCATTAAATAATAAAATAATAATAAATAATTATCTGTATCATAAAGGACAATAAGTAAGTTTATCATTTATTCACAACAATTTTTCTGAAGCTGCGCAGAACGTAGGGACTACAGAACGTATGATAAATATGTTATTGACCATATGTACTGATGTTCTGCTTAAGTATAGAACAAATTATATTAAATATTTAAGGCAGACCATACTTATTAAAAATATTTTTTCTCCAAACAAAGCCGTGACTTTTTGAAAATTTCTGAAGCAATAGAAAAACATCTAAGCTATTTTAGGAACAAAAATAAATTAAGTGATCTTTTACTGAAACAACTGCTTCTACAAAATAATCGCACTTTTAGTTATCATTAAACCAACTGCATGTCGTTTAAGTTTGTAAAAAAATAGTTTCAAGGTGCAATAATTTATTTATTTTATATTTTTATTAATAAAAAGTCAACAATAAATAAATTGTTTTAATAGTCATGTAATGCGGTTTTTCTATAGCCGCAACAAATGAATAATTTTATAAAATTAATTATCAATAAATTGTTTTAATAGTTTTGTTATGTGGTTCTTTTGTAGCCGCAACAAATGAATAATTTGTAAAAATAAATTTCTAAAACTTGTAATACATAAACTTTTATAAAAAAACAACTACATAAATAAATATTACAAAAAAACAACCACAATATATTGGATTTATCTAGTTTTTTTTATCAAATGTTTTTAAGCGATAAAATAAAAAAAAAGATCAAGCAAGTTGCGAATATGAGCAATTATTTAATTAATTCAATTAATTTTTAACTGCCAGCTTCTAAAATTTTCAACAAATCAATTTAATTGAAGAAAATGGAAAATATTTTTTTCTGTGTAATATATATATAAATTTTTAAAACATCTTCTAAATATTTTAGAAAATGCAACCCAAATTAAAAAGTTTGTATATGAGAAATTTTAAAAATAATGAACTCAAAAAGCGGAATTTTTAATATCTCAAAAAATCCATAATAAATTTATTTGAAATTTATTTTGCAATTTATATTCCACTTATAACTTACCGATCCCGGAAATTTTGGACAGGCTTCTCAAAAATTAAAAAAAAACTCTAAAAAAAGAATTTTTTTTAACAAAAAATCTATAAAAAAGCATTAAATCAAAAGACCATGCATTTTTTAATTTTGTTAAAATTCAATAAAGCGGTGCTACAAAAAAAAAAAGTTCAAGTGGAGTAGTGTAGGTTGTTAGACTAGCTGAGTGTATTGCATAACCGGTTTGAAAAGTTCCAATATACCCCTAAATTTCCGAGATAACGATAAAAGAGCATTTTTTGCGACGGTCGCATTTAAGCATTTGTAACTCAGTAAGTTTTAAACCGATTTTGAATTTTTAAACTGTATTTAAAATAAAATTATCTGGTCTTTCCAAATATATATATTAGAGTTCGTTTTAAATTTTTTTTTTTATTTTGATTTCTGGATATTATCACTTTTTAGAAGGTTTTTGTATCAATAAAAATAATGGCGTATTTTTTTTTTTTTTTAATTCCAACTCCTTCCCGTGCCTATTTTGGGTCCCTTTTCCCATACAACAAAAACGGCTAAATATATGTCAAATCGTACTTCAGTATTCGATATTACGGGAAAACTTAGGCATATAGGCTTCTTTAAGTTTTTGGAATGCAACAGAATGCATAATTAGAGTGGTCCAAAACAATATTTAAAAAAAAAAATTAAAATATTTTTTTTTGTTAATTTTTTTTTTACAATGAAAAAATACTTACATCTGAGAAACAAGGTATAAAAATTTTAATTTTGTAGTTACCCGTTCAAAAGTTATTAAAGTTTAAAAATTTAATTTTTTAGTGAATACAAAAGAATTTATTGGTTTATATAATAATTTATTGGATTTGAGTCGCCTATAGGGACGGGAAGGAGTTGGAACTAAAAAAAAAAATACGCCATTATTTTTATTGATACAAAAAGTGATAATATCCAAAAATATATTTTTCAAAATTAACTCTACACTCACAAAAATAAGTTAGTACAAAAGTTAGTAAAACGTCTTGTAAATCAGATATACTATTTTTTAGCAAATTTTTTGCTAAAATCGTGTTTTCAGCTAAAATTTTTTTATACTTATTCAGCACTTAACTGTTTTACACTAATGCTTTACTAATATACTAATGTTTTACTAATTAATTTTGCTAAAAAAAATTGTGCTGATAAGCACATTAATAGTGTGGACGACAACCAGATTGAAAGACATACGCAAAATGAAGCAGATGTCGCGGCATGTCCAGATGTAGTAGAGAAGAGGAAAATGATACTAAAAAGTACAACTCTAATAAGACATATAAAAAAATCAACAATGGAAGACTTTTGTATCTGTTTTTCATACATAAAACAAAATTGAGGATTAAAACAAATTAAATTTTGCGTTGTCACCGGCTTGTGAAAATAATTGTCTATTAATTAAATAAAAGACAAAATAAAATATTTAAATTTAATATGTATTTCTATAATAAATGTTTATAGATTAATAATCTAGTGTGGTCAAATTGCAAACAAACATATACAGACATGTAGACAGAGTAAAGCGAAGACAAAGACACACATCTTAGGTAGATTTTTATGGTTCCTTTTTCGTATTGCAAAAAATGGGTTGTTTTTTTCGTTTCGTTTGTTTTTGTTTATTTTTTCGTTTCGTTTCTATAATTATCTTCGGTAGTTGCGTCCTTTAAAAGAAAGCATCATTTAGACTACCATTGATGTAAGTAGTTGAAAGAAAATTTTTGTTATGTTATATATATTTATTTCTATATATTTTCAGATATTAAATTAATTCATGACATCAATGTGGGAAAATGAAAATTTTTATATTTCGTAATTATTGTAAATTATTTTTAAAAGAATCACAAAAATATGTTTTATGATTTTCAGCAAATATATTAACTAAATTACAATTTTGTTAGAATTTTTTTGCGTTTTTTTCAGTCTACTAAAATTCAGCAAAAAATTTATTAATTTTTACCAACGCTTTTTTATTTCTAATCTACTAAGTGTTAGCAAAACTTTTGCTGAATTTACTAATTTTGTTGCTAAAAATCAGCTCGCTGATTTTCAGCAAAAGATTTTGCTGACATTAGCAATTATTTTGCTAGCACCCTCCTGACTAAAATTTTGCTGACTCAGCAAAATTTTTTTCTGACTTTACAAACTTTTTTTTTGAGTGTAATATATATATTTGGTTATACTATTTATATAAATATGGAGAGATTTTTATCACAATAATAATAAATACAATTTTGTATGTTTGATTGCTTTCTTTTTGTATATATAGAAATATTGAAAGCCTCTTATAAATTAAAAATAACTTAAAAATAATCTCGATAATATACATAAAAATCAGGGACTGTAATCATTATGAGTTTTATAATAAAAACTAAACAATAATGATTATATTATGAGTTTTAAGGATTTTCTTCAATGGTAATAATTATTAATAAAAATCAGCCATAATCATTATTTTTGAGCAAAAAAAAATACAACTCAAAAATAATCATTACTTATGATTTTTATTTTCTTTCGCTCAAAATAAAACTCACATTTTTTTTGGAGGTGTAAATATATATACATATGCATAAAAATATGTAAGTACATCATATATTAAGTCGTAAATTGAACGTGAGTTGTATTTTGAGCGAAACAAATTAAATTCATAAATAATGATTATTTTGAGTTTTTTTTTTTTTGCTCAAAAATAATCATTACCATTGAAGAAAACTTGAAAAATCAAAAAATTAGAAATCATGACGGATATGCAAAGATTGTCAAAAAATAATAATAATGGTGCAATAAATTTTTTTTATGTGTGTTCTAAGTGATAGAGTTTTTGATTTAAAAAAAACGAACAATAATCATTATTTACGGTCCCTGATAAAAATAAAAAAGTAATAAAACTGTAAATTTTTCAATATTTTTAACGTTTCAACTTCTACGAGGAATTTTTCGAATATTCCAAAGGTTAGTGTAAGCTAGTTTCCTTAATAAAATGAGCCATCATTTGTTGAAATCGTTTGAAAATTGACAAAGATATGGTACTTTTTCTATATATCGACCATTTCTTGATAAATCTGCCAAAATTTGACCGGGGATCATTTGAATTCTTTTATGTTTTGTACACGTATTCTCTAGAATGTACATTTGGTTTAAGTGGCAGCTCACGCTACTCGTGAGCATCAATTAGAGTAGAATGTACAGTTCCTTAAATACGCGAAAAATCGCTTTTTTATTCCTGTTTTTACTTGTGTAAAAAATGAAAAAAATTTTAAAAGTAGTCTATTTGAAGAGCCATATTTCCTAAAGTAGATGTACTATTTCAAAAATTTAAAAAGCATATTAAAGTTGATACATTATATTTCTGGTTGCCCTGCTAATTACGTTTTGAACAGCTGTTCTATTTCGACATCTGTTAGTTAGAAATGATAAAAAGTACAAGTGAATATTCAAAAAAGTAATAAAAATCTTATCTTTGGCAGAAAATTTTAAATATTTCGAGATTCATAAACAAATTTAATTCAATAAACTTTTAAAATCATGGTATTTACGAAATCTTAATTCTCCATAGATGTTTAACTTTTTTACGTGAGAAATGTCTTGAATTATTAAAAAAACAAATTAAGAATTTTTCGAACTTCGTGGTTATTACTCCAACTATATTTTTTATGGAAAGTTTATCCTATTTTGTCTAACTTCGGTGAGGCTAAGAACTATGGACTATGAGTCCATATAAAACCATACAAAAATCGAATTTTTAACTTCGATCCCATTTAATTTTAACCAAACTTGGTATGAATTTTAAGTGCAATATAAATTTGACATAGTCCAAATTTTATGTTGGTAACTCTTACGGTTGTGTAAATATCGTATTTTAAAATTTGAAAAAAAATCGAAATTTTAATAAAATTATAGGTTAAAATGCATTTTTTTAAGTCCGCTGTTCAAAACGCAGTATTTCAAAAAAACAGTTTTTTTAAATTCTTAAAAAAATATGTTAATTTAAAATTTTTCCATTATATATCATTGCCAATTCCCTTTATGGAACTCTTAAGGAATCCAAAGTTATGAAGAAAAATTAAAAAAATTATACTAAATGTAATAGAAAAAAGATTAAGATAAACAAATATTTTATTGAAAAATAAAAGTTTTACAAAGCTACGAAAGTTATTGATACATCATTTCAAAGCTCTACTTAAATGGTGGTTTTACTGGTATACAATAGTTATTCACTTTGTAAAGGCAGAATGTATTTTTTCAAAATTCGTGGTTCAAACCGCTGTATTTTAAAAAAATGGGTTTCTTGGGGAGTAGAATTCAGTGGTATACTCCGTTTAAATAGGTTACCTCAGATTAAAAAGATATTTCAATTTTAAATTTGCATTGACTCAACCAATTTTTTGAGTGTATTTTAAGAAAAACACATCAACATCTTTTTTGAAATAACTTTATTTGTTGCTTATTTGGCTAAACTTAAATCTAACAATGATAGCCGTCACTTTTTATTAGGATACATTACTTTTATATACATACAATCCGAAACATCAAGGTAATCCCCCAATGGGGAATGAGGAGTCAATTGACCTAAAAGTGACTGGTTAAAGAATGACTTATCACAGGACTAGTATAATTTAATACTGAAGTGGGTTAAGCAGTGTCAATTGTCCTAAAATTACCAATCCTGTGACTGGTAAATGGAGGACATACCACTTAACCAGAATGCTTATTAAGAAGAAAAAGCCAGTTGGCCAGAATTTTATCCATTGGAAGCTATTTAGTTTTCGTTTATTTTATACGACATTGGCCTTTTGCGTCAGTCTTGTGGTATGACCATCTTTGGTTAGTACTGTGACATGCCACTATGTGGTTTAAAGCAGGACAAATGACCCCCTCATATAACAAGCCAATGGGTAGGTTTTAGCAGAGGACCGGTCTCTTTTACGAAGGGACCGATTCTATGGCACACGCAGAACCGGTCCCATTCCCCATAGGGACTTATACTGACATCTGTTAGACCAATGTCATATGGTGGGAATCTTCGAATTTCATTACAAAACATCGTCTCAAAATGGACTGCAATCATTGTTAGCCTTGAGTTTCGACATATAAACAATAAAGAAAGTAATTTCAAAAGGGATTTCGATGTCTTTTACTTAAAATACACTCAAAAAATCGCTTGAGTCAATGCAAATTTAAAATTTGCATATCTTTTTATTTTGAGCTAACCTATTAAAACGGAGTTTAACACTAGATTCTATGCCCCAAAATTAGGTTTACGTGTCCCGGGGTTTCGATGTGTCATTTCAAAAGTTGAAGTTTTACTTACAGTGTTATAAATTATTCTTCTATGCCGTTGCAATATCCCTACAAAGTTATCGATTTTTCAATTATATTTTATTACATTTTTATGCATAACTTTAGATTCCGCAAGAGTTTCATAGTGGAATAATTTATAATTAACATATTTTTTTTAAAGAATTTTAAAAGGCCAGTTTTTTTTGTAATACATTGGTTTGATAGGTTCCACTGTTCCACCGTTAAAGATAGGTTCTACCCTTAAAAATATATAATCGATTTTATACAACTACATTTGTTAAATTTTGTGATTTTTTCGAATATATGGACGTTTATGTACGACTACTTTTGTGATATTTTCAAAATATTTTTCATATTTATTTTGAAACGCGATTTTTCAAGATCCTCTGGGAATAGCTTGTCTAAACTAGCTATGCTATACCAAAATTGGTTGAAATCGGAAATGGTAGGGAAAATAGGTTGGTTGATTTTATGTGTTTTTTAAGTCTATGGGAATAACGAAGAAAATAAACTATTGTGTACAGAAAAAACAATTTTTTTCATTAAAAAAAAAACTTAATTGAAATTGTTTTTTTTTCAAATTTTAGATAAAAATTAATTTTTCCAACAAAATTGTTGCTTGAGTAAAAAAAAGTGGCGAATGCTCCCTCTTCTTCCCTACGATTTTTTTATATATATTTCAACGAGTGCTTGAAGGATGTGTAAAGGAAATTAACATTTTTAAAATTAAGACATAATCACATGAAAAAGTTTAGACTTAATAATAACTTGCGATTTAAACGACTCCACAAATTGATCTAGAAAAACAGGATGATATTGGTTGGTTGGTTGCTTGTCTCTGATTGTGATACAACTCATTTCGCTTTTTAGATAAACATTTTTTCATTTTAATTTCTACTTTTTATTTGTGATAAAAATAAAAACACTGTGACGAGTATATAAAATATGTAAATCCCAATTTATCACTTTTACTTATTTGACTTGTAGTTTAGAAAACTTTTAACACTTTTCTGTAAATTATTTTGAGTTTAATCAATATTCACAATTGTAACGTTATTTTAAATATTTATTTTTTTTTTTAATGTAACTTAAGTTTTATTCACTCACATTAAAATAATTTTCTAGCTTATGCCCTATACAAAATCAACTTGTTATAAACACTTGTAAATTAATAAAATTAAAAAAATATTAAGATAAATGTAAGCGTACTATGCCTGATGGCGAGCAACAAAATAATGTCGCGTGTATAAATCTTACAGTAACGAAAAAGTATATGAAAGTTTATAACTCTCGTCAAAACAAGATTAGTTAGGAGAGAAATAGTAATTATAAATTCGGTCTATTAAAAAAGCACAGCGGTATAAATAAATATATAAGATAAATTATAAAAAAATCGGAATACTTGTTGCGGTAGGGTTGAAACCTCACAAATGCTAATTTAGCTATTTAAGGGATAGATTTAGTACGTACTTTAAAACTATTTAAAAAGCTTTAATATTTGAGAATCTCTGCAATCAGTCGTAACAAATTCGATGTACATTAGGGTTATAACTTTTGAAAAGCTTCAATATTTGAGAATATCTGCAATCAGTCGTAAAAAATTCAATATACATTAGGGTTATAACTTTTGATTTTTATTTTTGCAACTATCAAATTTTAACTATCCTGTCAAATTTTAACTATCCTACACTCAAAAAAATAAGTTAGTAGAAAAGTGAGTAAAACATCTTGTAAATCAGGTATTCTATTTTTGAGCAAAATTTTTTGCTAAAATTATGTTTAAACTAAAATTTTAGTTATACTTAGTCAGCACTTAACAGTTTTGAACTAATGCTTTACTAATATTTTACTAATGTTTTACTAATTTATTTTGCTAAAAAATTGTGCTGATTAGCATATCAATAGTGTGAACGGCAACCAGATTAAAAGTTATACGTAGAATGAATTAGATGTCACGATGTAGTAGTGACGAGGAAAATTATACTAAAAAGTACAACTCTAGTAAGATACATAAAAACAAATCAACCATGGAAGATTTTTGTATCTGTTTTTCATACATAAAACGAAATTGTGGATTGGAACAACTTAAATTTTGCGTTTTCACCGGCTTGTGAAAATAATTGTCTATTAATTAAATAAAAAACAAAATAAAATATTTAAATTTAAAAAAAAGATTAAATGTGTATTTGTAGTCAAATTGAGTGGTCAAGTTGATAACAAATATACAGCAGTTAGACAGACTAAAACGAAAGACAAAGACATACATCTTAGGTAAATTTTTATGTTTCTTTTTTCTTATTGCAAAAAAAAGGGTTGCAAATGTTACATTTTGTTATTTTTTCATTTCGTTTCTAGAATTCTCTGCGGCATTAGTGTTCCTTTAATAGACAGCATCATTGTGACAATCATTGATGTAAAAAGATGAAAGATAATTTTGTTTATGTTATATATAATTATTTCTATATATTTGCAGATATGTCGTCAATGTGGGAGTATGAAAATTTTTATATTTTGTAACGTATTGTAAATTATTTTAAAAAGAATCACAAAAATATGTTTTATGATTGTCAGCAAAATATATTAACTAAAGTAAAAATTTTCTACAAATTTTTTGAGTTTTTTTCAGTCTACTAATATTCAGCAAAAATTTTATTAATGTTTAGCAAGGGTTTTTAAATTTCTAATCCACTAATTCTTAGCAAAACTTTTGCTGAATCTACTAATTTTGTTGCTAAAAATCGGCTAGCTGATTTTCAGCAAAAGATTTTGCTTACATTAGCAATTTTTTTGCAAGCACCCTCCTGACTAAAATATTGCTGACTCAGCAAAATTTTTTGCTGACTTTACAAACTTTTTTATTTCAGTGTAGTCCATAACAAAATATAAAAATAACGATTTTTTTCGCAGTTTTCAAAAAGTTCCCACATCAACCTCTTCAACGCATTTTTTTTGTTTAAACTAAAAAATAATATTTCGCTAAAATTTAAAAGTAATTATACTATAACAATGACTATCGGTTTTTAAGGACATAACCATTTTAAAATTTGACGTGTTTCTCGAATTTTGATAAAAGAAAAAAAAAAATACGATTATAGCGTTTTTCGCTGTGTGGGCATACAAATGCGCAAAAGAACCAACACAGCACGTAGAAAGTAATTTAACCCTTTACTGCATGGCGTTACATATATGTAACAAATAATTTGACTGAATGCAATGCATTGCATGAGTTACCAAGACACATATTTTTAATTAAATACGATAAAGACGCATCTGTATTTTAATATCACATAGTTTATGTACATTAAATAGGAGATAGAGCCTTTTTTGTGGCGAGATAATTGTAAAAATTTTAAAATACACTTATAGCGAAAAAAGCTTCTTTTATAATTTTTGAATAATTACATTTGTAGTTTCATGCAGTAAAGGGTTAAGATATGTTGTTTAGTAATTTACTACACTAATGCAACTTTATTGGTAAAATAATCGGCCTAAAAAGTAATAATAGAGACGAAGGAGATTAGAAAAATAAAGAAAAATCTTAAAATATAATATTTGTGTTGTTAGTGTTGTCACTTCTGAGTATAATGTACAATAACAGAAAAGCTAATAGAAAAGAAAACTGCAATTAAGCTGCATTACATTCGAGGCCATTCTTGGGTGTGATCGCTAAATGGTCATGACTTCGTATTGTTACGTTTGTAAGAAGAGCTCAGGTTTGATTCTTACAGACGCAGGTTGTTGAAAAATTTATCATATAAAGACAATCTGACAATTATAAGACACAAATAATAATACAATTTAAATGAAAATGAGCCTGTCCATGAGCCTGTCCATAAAAAGCCAAATACTAGTCTAGTCTGATTTAAAAATTAATAGTGTTTATAATTTTTTAGAGAAAAACGTTTATTCTTCTTCTTAACCTCAACATTTCTCAAATGATTTTTTATCATTAATACAGTATTACCCATCACGTGGTGATAGGTACACATTTTGCAGAAAAAAAGTTATTACCATAATGTACATCATCGGGAAAAAGTTAGTTTTATAAATCTTTAGTATTATTATTATAAATTTTATAAATTTTTAGCGTTTTTTTTTTATTATTTTAATATTTCATTATTTCCGGAAAGTTGTCAGCATTTGAAACTTAAAACATTTAAGATAATTAAATATTCAATCATTAATAACAAAATAAAATACACTTAATCATATGCTTTTATACTTATGATTATTTCTCGACATCAGTTTACGCCAGAGAATATAGATAAAAAAACATAACAAAGCTGACAATATAAATTAAAAAAATATAAACAATTATTATCTCGATTTTTTGTTATGGCTGATTCATTTCTTTGAGCGTACGCTATATTTATGATTTTTATAATAGATACAAACTGATTTTAATAAAAAAAATTTCCCAAATATGGTATCAAACAGAAATTTAAAATTTTGAAAAGACAAAGTCCATAGTAGGGCAAATCTGTATTTGTTAATTGCTTTATATACTCGATAAAGTTTTTTTTTAGGTTCGGCCAATCTATTTTTGATTAAATAATTGAAGTTTGTTTTAAAAATATTTTACATTTATATATCTTTTGTTAATTGGTAATAAGCGCCACAAGTATGACAGAAATTGAAAAAATTCCACAATTTCGTTTGCTGTCTTGTATTTAAAACTTAAGCTATGTACAGACGGTTGTCAGATCTTACAATATTGTAAGATCTGGCAATGTGCTGGCAATGTACTGACAATGAAACATGTTTAGCAAAAGTTAAATTGTCAGTTCAGACGATTGTAAGAAAACCTTTCAATTCCATTGTCATACAATTGTCAAACAATAAATTTATCAGCCAACGAAAATTATCAGTTCACACGGTTGTCAGATTTTTGTATGGCAAAAATTGCCAGATCTGTTGTTAGACATTGCCTGTCAATTGTGTGTTTAATTAAATTGAAAAAGTAATAATATTAATTGTCATGGAACAAAAAAAAAAAAGCAATTGCAACGATTTTAGCTGCATATGTATTAGAAAGTAGCGAGGATGAAGACAAAATATTTTTGCAAATTGCAGTTGAAAGAGGTGCGGTGATTTACCCAATTTCCTTTGCAATCGTTCAAACTTATCTGAATGGCATCTTGCCATAAAATATCTTTGTGAAGTTTATACTCAGCGCAACCAGCATCCCATAAACTTCTCCGTACCTCAACTTCCTCGATAAGTTTGATAATACTTTCGAGTGACCACACGGATTCCACCTTTTTGCGGTAGGATCTTTGTTGGGTGTTTGTTTTTTCCCGGCTTTAGGGCCTGTTGGCAACTTGGAGCGTCTTGGCGAATGTGTACGAACCATCAAATCAGCTGGCTCATAGCTGCAATCTATGAGGCTGGTTTCATTAATTGAAATGTCGCTATCCATTTTTTTATATAATTTGATTTCCAATTTTGTTTCACTTTTGATTTTGATAATTATTAATATGAACTTTTGTGGTTTTTCTTTCATTATTTATGGACAGTGCTGCCAATAGAAACATTTCTATTACAACACTGCCATTGTCAGATGCATTAATAAAAAATAGTTTACAATGTCTTGCAATTATCTGACAATGGCAACGTAGAGTGTTTACAAGACTGTCAGATGTCTGACAATATTATTGTCTTACAATGTACAGACAATGCTTTTTCTGGCAATGTTGCAAGACAAAAGTTGTAAGTTCACACGGTTGTTAGACATTTCTGAACATTTTTCTGACAAAGATCTGACAACCGTCTGTACATAGCTTTATACAGTTTTTTTTCACTCACAATATTTTTACCGTAAAGACTACTGAATCTACACATTAAATCAATTAAAAATCAGTTAAAATAAGAACTACTTACTTTTCGTTTAACACAATTGTTTTTTTAGTATATTTTCAACTGTTGAAAAATTAATTGACAAAATCGGTAAAAGCAATAGATTGTTTTCGTGCATTTCAATACTTAATATAAAATAAGAACTTTTTGGTTTGAATAAAAAATTTTAACTGAATATTTTAACTACTACCGAAAGTTCTTTTTTTTTTGTTTATTGAACAACAGACAGAAAGTTAAAAATATATTTCTTTGGTAATGTAACTGTATATTCCATTGAAACAACTTTACCGATTAAATTTTTAAATAACTGTTGATTTTTTATGGAAAAGTTCTTGTGAGTATATTTTCTAAAATTCGCATCTAATATAACTCAAGTAAAGTTAACAGATTTATTTTTGCTGTTCTTATTTTATTAATATTTAGCAAAAAAATCTGCTAATTTTCAAGGTAATTTTTAACTTATTTTTAGTAGATTTTTTGCTATTCTTGCAGGTTTATTTCTACACTTAGGAAATTATGTTGGTAAAGACGACAGCAATTGTAGTCAAAAACAAATGAAATTTCATTTAAAAAAGAACGACTTACATTTCATTAAATTCAAATAACATTGTCATTTGTTTTTTAATGTTCGAAAAATGACTAACAATTGTAGTAAAAATGAACCACATGGTAGTAAAAAATAAACCATAATTTTTTTTTTTTTATTTTTTTAAATAACAAAAAACAACTGTAAAAAATGAATATAAAATCATAAAACAGTCATTTGATGTGAGTTGTTTTTTTGGCTGAATTTCAGTTTATGGGGGACACCCCTAGAGAAAAAATCTGAATATGCCATCCCCTTCAGAATGTTCCCAGGAGTACGAAAATCATAATGAATAAGGGGGCTCACGCCCCCTATGGGCGTGGCAGTCGAAAAACGACCCGGCCCCACCTACGTAGACAATATGGGTATCAAATGAAAGCTAATGTCTTCACGATTCCAAAAATAGCCATAGTTGCCAGATCGGGCGGTTTTTGCAGCCGATACGGCCATTTTTGTTAAATAGGGGCGGGGGTGAAAACGACCCATGCCACCTACTTAGGCAATATTGGTATCAAATGAAAGGAAATGTCTTCACGATTCCAAAAATACCCGTAGTTGCCAGATCGTCCAGAATTTGAGGAAGATATGTTAATTTTTATAAAATGGGGGAAGGACTTTTTTTTGTTTATTTCTTTTTAGCTCGGCCAGAGGCCGAGCACTCGAGATCCCCGCCGTCTACAATTAAGACATACTGGAGTTAAAAACCCCTAAGCCCGGCCGTAGGCCGGTCACGCAGAAAAACTTTACTAAGCGAAGCCAGTATAACAAATTTTCATTAACCAATCAGAAGCTTTCAAGAGTTTTCCTCGTTTCTTAATTTTGTACTTATCCTCATTTATGATTTGACTCTTGACACGAGAACATCACTAAATATGGATTGCGTTACTGCCTTTGACATTCACGACTGGGGTCGTGAATTGGACGATAAGCCGCCGATTTTATTGAAAAAAACTTATGCAATTTGGTATGCTTCCTTCTGAAGGTACTATGCACTGATTGATTTACTATGACCTCCACGCGGTAATCCCTGGGTAACGCTAACAATAGTAATCTTTTCGCACAAAATGCTCATTTTTGTTTGATTTTAACGAATATAAGCAAAAAAAAAGGAAAAAAAAAAATTTCCCCCACCCCAAATTTTGCCAAAATGGCCATATCGGCTACAAAAATCGCCCGATCTGGCAACTACGGCTATTTTGGAATCGTGAAGACATTAGCTTTCATTTGATACCCATATTGTCTACGAAGGTGGGCCCGGGTCGTTTTTCGACTGCCACGCCCATAAGGGGCGTGAGCCCCCTTATTCATTATGATTTTCGCACTCCTGGGGTCATTTAAGGGGGCGTGGAATTTTTTTTTTCCAGGGGTGTCCCCCATAAACTGAAATTTTGCCATAATGAAACTGTATTACAACCCAAACAACTACATATTTTTAAAGCAGAAGTTCCCTGAGTGTATGAGTTTATTTGACAAATGAAAAATAAAAAGTCGTCCTTTACTTCCGACTTTTTCATTAGAAGAAAGCTTTTCAACTTTTTCATCCGAAGACAGTCGACAAAGTCGATTAGTCGAAAGACGATTTATAGAACCCTGCTGTGTTTCCTTACTGTGTATACATATTAGAGTTCGTTTTCAAACTTTTTTTTTATTTTGATTTCTGGATATTATCACTTTTAGAAGGTTTTTGTATCAATAAAAATAATGGCGTATTTTTTTTTTTTAATTCCAACTCCTTCCCGTGCCTATAGGCGACTCAAATCGCGGACTTTGGGTCCCTTTTCCCATACAACAAAAACGAATAAATATATGTCAAATCGTACTTCAGTATTCGATTCTACGGAAAAACTTAGGCCCATAGGCTTTTTTTTAGTTTTTGGAATGCAACAGAATGCATAATTAGAGTGGTCCAAAACAATATTTTTTTAAAAAAAAATTTAAATATTTTCTTGGTTAATTTTTTTTTTTTTTACAATGAAAAAATACTTACATCTGAGAAAAATGGTCCAAAATTTTAATTTTTTAGTTACCAGTTCAAAGTTATTAAAGTTTAAAAATTTAATTTTCTAGTGAATACAAAATAATTTATTGGTTTATCAAATCCAATATTTATAATTATATAAATATTGGATTTGAGTCGCCTATAGGCATGGGAAGGAGTTGGAATTAAAAAAAAAAAATACGCCATTATTTTTATTGATACAAAAACCTTCTAAAAGTGATAATATCCAAAAATCTATTTTTCAAAATTAACTCTAATACATATATATCGAACTAATATTCGAAAAATATGAAAATATTTTTTTGGAATTTATTTGAATATCAAAATTTTAGTCAGGAGGGTGCTAGCAAAACAATTGCTAATGTCAGCAAAATCTTTTGCTGAAAATCAGCGAGCTGATTTTTAGCAACAAAATTAGTAGATTCAGCAAAAGTTTTGCTTACACTTAGTAGATTAGAAATAAAAAAGCGTTGGTAAAAATTAATAAATTTTTTGCTG
>JAEKOY010000135.1:0-39378 GCA_021234595.1 Delia radicum | reverse complement strand
ATCACGAAGGCCGTAATTCGGCCCCTGGTTTAATTAATGAGATAATGAGCAATTAATATGAAATTTTTTAAAAACTTTATTTTTGCTTCTATTCCTAGTTTTTATCTTACAAATATTTTCAAATAACTCTAAAAATTTTCTGTATTTTTATCTTGTTTTTAGTGTCGGTGGTTGAAAATCCTGCTATTTGTGCTACCATTACAAATGTTGGCATTTTGTGTGAAAGTGAAAATAATACAGAATCTTCAGGATCACATGAAGATTCCGATGACTTTGTATTAGTACCCAAGAATCTTCCAGTAGATCAAAATGTTATAGACTATGAAAAGAAGTAAGTATATAGGGGAGCATGTGGTAAAATTGAGGAAAAAAAGCTATATCGAGAAATCGATCGAAATTTAATTAATTATAGTTTGTGGATCACAAATCACTATTTGAAATGGATTTTTCAACAAATGTGTCACAAAATATTTTTAAGCTTAATCAATTTCCCACTTTACCTTACATTACATTTACATTTTAACAAAATATAAAATTATTTTTAAATTTTTCTTTAATATCTTTTTTTCACTTTTTTTAGACATTCCACTAAACAAGTTGCTAATGCTACATTACAAAATCAATCCAGTCCTCCAAGACCTAGTACTTTACCAATTTCCGAACCTAAACCTGTACCAGCACCAGTACGACGTTATTCTACCAATACTACAGCAGCAAATACCGCCCCTAATGATTCACCCTTGGATAAAAATCAAGTACGTTATAGAGCGAATAGTGAACAAATATCTACTCCGAAATTATCTACTACTGCACCAACGACTACGTTAACAGCAGCTCAACAGATCCCTAGATCACAACCGATTAGTGTTAAGGGCAGACCTGATCGTCGTAAAAACAGTGTTGGTAGTGATATAAATTCTATATCACCACCTGCAGTACAATTTGCTATTGGCACCACCACCAACAAATAGACATCGTTCTACTTCGGGAGGTTCACTATCCGAAACACCACCACCTTCGGCTCCCTGCACTTGGCAGGTAAGTCCAGGTGGTCAAACACAATCGCCTTTAAGACGCTCCGGACATAGTTCACCTGTGCTTCCGTCCGCTTTAACTAAATTACCCACCTTGGGTAGTCCCACTCTCATGGTTGCCCTGGTTCGGTAGGCTCTTTGGGTTCGGGGTCTTCTTCGGAAAATAATAATCAACATCCGATGTTGGGTCAAGAGCCTTACCTTGCCCGAGTTGGGAGCCACCGGTGGTTTACAAAGTCTTTTGGACACCAATGCCGCCGCTGGACCCGGTGGTAATCCTACAGATGGTCATCATCATTTGCATGCATTCCATGCTCCCGAACTTTCCGAAGAAACTTTAATGGATCGTGAACATAATGAAACATTGTCGAAACTTAATTTGTATTGGCTCTAACCGATTGTATACAAGAGGTGGCCGATTCAAGATGTGCTCCACTCTCAGCATTAATGGCAGCTGGTTCAAATGAACAACCACAAATCCACCGCATGCTCCTGAGCATTGTAAGAGAGCTGAAAGATTAGTGTTATTAGTGAGAGCATTACAATTACTATCGTCGGGCTTAAATTTGGCCTCACAACAACTAAGAAGTGGCAATTTAAAACCCTCATCAAATGTTAAAAATGGTAGGCTCCACATTATAAAATTACCACACATTTGTTTTATATGTTAACGTTTATATAATTCTAGCTTATTAACCATGAACTCAAAATATCGCAGCATTTTATTTGAATCAAAAAAATTAAATGGCACTGGCCTTTTGCAAAAAGCCAATGCATTTATATTACCGCAGATAAAATTTTATATGATTATGCTTTAGATATGGTAAGTATTTTTTTTTTTTTTTATTTAAATTTATTATGTGTTTTATTAAAATTAAAAAAACAAAAATAAACGTTCGTCTTTTGAAAATGTTTAGTGCCAGGCTGCTGCTTTAGATGAATTGTTAAGCAATACCAAAAATTGTTTTGAACGTTATAATACGGCTCATATTTATTACATTCTTTGGTACAAAAATGTAATCATCCACAGGATAAAATGCTTTTAAATAAATGTAAGTACGAGATCAAGATAAGTTTTAAGAATCTAAAGGCAGGCCTTTGGAAAAACTTGTATTACTATTTTTCAGTTAACTCTACCAATTTAGATTTAAAATATTTTGAATAGAATTTACAAATTTTAAAAATTAAAACCAAAGTTTTGAATACATTTTTTCAATTCTTAAGGGGGGACATTACATTCGCGGCAGAGAAAACAGCCCTTTTTCTCAGTCAAAAACAAACATTTTTCCAAAATTTGAACAAATTACAAGAAAAAATATTAAAAAAATATTTTTCACTCCAGCATGGTTTTATAGAGCTCCAAACTGGCGGCAGAGAAAAATACGGGGCTCGTGGTTGCAGCGCTGGAAGTCGCAAAAATTGTCCGATCTGGAAAAAAATGACTTTTTTAAATCTTAACGAAATTGGTTATCGTATGACACGAGTTTTTATGACATGAGCTTTTTTTTCAATTTTTGGTGATGTTCCAAATTTAAAAGTGTGTTTTTTCGAAAAAAATATTGACTTTAAAAATTCATAAAAAAAAATCGAAAAAAAATCTTTTGAAGCTTCATATGCCTTCACTCTGGCGCATTTCAAACGATTTGCATCATTTCCTTTGCAAAAATTCAATGCTGTAGCTCCTATGTTGATATCAAGTAGTTGAAACATTTGCGCCGTCATTGTAAGTAGACACTGCCATGCAGCTTGCAATATTAACAATTCTCTTGCTGCCTGGTATACACTTAGGTGCAATGAGCCAAATTTTTGCATTTAAACTTTAATTGGAGTTTTGCGTGAATCCACCCTAGCACTTGTTTAGCAATTCATCGTTACTCGTAAAAGCGCGAAAATTAAAAATGCGCTCTCACTAATCCGGCTGTAACTTTTGAACCCGTAGGAATTTTTCGATGAAATTTTTTTTCTTAGAATCTTAAGAATATTTACTAAAATACAAAATTATAAAAAAGTCGATTTCAAAAAACGGCCAATGTCATGTCCCCCCTTAACAATTGCTACAACTGTTTGCTTAGATTTCAGTTTAATTACTCTACTAGTTTGTTAAAAATTGAAGCGCAATATATGTGAAATTTAGGAAAATATGATATAACAGTTTTATTTCTTTAATTTTATTCGATTAAGTCTGTATACCCTCCAAACACTGTGATTGAGATATCAGTTTGTTATTGCATTTGTAACGCATCAAAATATAGGTCTGAGACCTCATAAAGTAAATATATCGATCTTTTTGAAGTTCTAAGCCGATTTAGCGATGTCTGTCTGTCTGTTGAAATGGCAATCACGTCGCGAAAACGCAATAGGGACTGCTCATTTTACTCGGATTATTAAACATCCTTCCGAGCAGGTTGGTATTGAAAAGAGAACAAATTAAAATAAAAATTGTTGTATATAAGTAAAATTTCATAGTAGCGTTTTGATTTCATAGTAGCGATATTGATTTAAAAAATTTTAAAATTTTGATATTTTTTCTTTAATTCACACCAAAGTTTTAAATATTTTTGAATGTGCTATTAATATCTTGCTGTATTGAATTACGTTTCTTACAGTTTTTTTGCGAATTTAATCCTTGTGATTGGTTTGCAAACAAATGTGTTCATGAACTCATTCGATTTTAAAAACAGCTGCTAATAGTCCATTTCACATTTTATAAGATTTTTATTATTTACTTTTTGAAAATCAAAATTAGTTAACCCTTATTGATTGAATTTATAATTGGTTTAATCGATTACTAAAACTCTAAATAATCATCTGAAAATCAAAATTAGTTAATAATTACAACCCTTAGTGATAATTTCAATAATTGGTTTAATCGATTACTAAAACTCTAATATAATCATCTGTAATCAGTCGCACTCAGTAAATTCATGTGATTGAATTCACAGCGTTTGGTTCCAAATTAATTCATTGTTCATATGGGACTGCAAATCGAATTAATAATTATTGAGTTTCAAAGGGACCAAGAAAATTCAAACATAGAAAAATTTTTACATCTGAGGTTCAAATAGTACCATAAAAAGTACTATAGTACCAACTTTATCATCCCTGATTCAAATATTGAGAAAAGATTTCACAACAAACCAATACATACGCACTTTAGGCTGTCACTTAACGTTGAATTCTATTTTCAATAGAATTGTCCGCAACAGAACAGAACGAAAAAGTGAAAACTAACTACACATACAGACTTCAATTGAACAGAAACAAAACAGCTGATTCGTAACAGAACAGAACGTACAAACTAATTCTGCCTTAACTTACCTAACAGAATAAAATGGGAATTCCCCCGTTTTACACGCAAATTGAAAAATTCCTCATATTATGACTTCAGTGAAACAATACAATCGTATGTAGCGACGCAAATCGGAATGAACCAAATTTTAAAAGCGACGCAAATCGAAACGACGCAAATAGGATCGACGCAAATCGGGGCTTCAGTGTACTTTTTTCTCTACAGCCATTTTTTTTTAAAATTTTATCAAACAAATTTTAAAAAAGATTTTCTGAACACTAGAGACTCGCAAATGTTTTTTTTTTTATTAAATTTGGTTTTTTATATCTGCATTAGTTTGCATAGTATTGGACATTAAAATTGAACTTTAAGTTAAAATGTGCAAAACTGTAAATTAAATTTAGTTCAATTACTTTTGTTTAACCAGTTTTTTAATATTTTTTTTTTGTCAAAAAGTTGTTAAAGTAGATTTTCTAAACTCTGAAGACTTGGTAAATTTTTTTTTGTGAAATTTATTTGTTAATATTAGTTGCCTAGTATCGAACATTAAAAACTGTACTTATGGAAAAAAAAAATTAACAAATTTATTAATAAAATTAAGTACATCTATATTTTGGAGAATTTTTAATGAAAATTTTCAAAATCGGTTGAGCAAAAGTAAATTAATAAATTTTATTTAAAATTGTTTTTCTTAAATTTCATGTTTGTCGCTCCGTGTTATGAAATCTAATGGAGATATTAAAAATAATTGCTTAAACACATTTACTTGCAAGTCTCAGAAAGTAAAAAATATTTAAAAAAAAAAAATTTAAAATGAAAATTTTTAAAAGTGATGGAACAAAATAAATGATCTAATTTTTTTTAAGTTTTGTTTAAGTTTTTCCTGAATTTCAATTTTTATCGTCCCCAATATTGTGCAAACTAATAGAGATATTAAAAAATGAAAATGTAATTCAAAATGTTACGCCTGACTCCATGCATTAAAAAGTATATTTTGGAGATTTTTTAATGAAAATTTGAAAAAACTTTTGAACAAAGTAATTCAATTAATTTTTTTTTTTTTTAAATTTCGTATGTCATCTCATGTTAAAAAAACTGATGGAGGTAATTCAAAATAATTGCTTTACACACACATTTTTTTTTTAAAGTCTCAGAAAATAAAAAATTATTTTTAAAAAATTTAAAAAAGTGGCAAAACAAAAATAACACTGTGACGCAATATTCAACTTTTGACTCCAAACAAAAAAACACTTATCCCAGCCGAAAGTACTCGATGAGAGGAGAAAAGTAATTTCTGGATTTTGCTAGATTGGTTGCCGTTCATTTTTTATGAGCCTCTATAGTTTTTTTCGCCAAATTCGATTTTGAGCACTTTTTGCAATTTCTTCTCTTTTTCGCATGGCCATAGCTCGAAAATGCTGTGAATTTTTTTTTGCAGTCTTCAGCAAAGTTGTAGCTCTTGAATCGGCCAACAAAAATGCTGAATTATTAAGTCGGAAAAACTTCATCTTCATGCTCAAACCCCCAAAAATGTCGAAAAAATTACCACTTTTTCACCGATTTTTTTCCGTGTGCCCTTTTTTAAACTTTTGCTCAATAAAAACAATAAATAATAAAAAAAAAAAATGAAAATTAATCACATTTGTATGGCAAAATCCGTATCAAGGAGGTTGGTCGTATGAAGTTAGTATGTACTGGAAAGTTGTTCATAATTTTATAGGCTACATTTCTTCCCTTGATTGTTTGGTAAAATTTTCAATAGTTCAGAGCTGTAGTCGAAAAAACGGAAAAAATCGGTGAAAAAAGTGGTATTTTTTTTGACATTTTTGGGGTTTGAGCATGAAGATGAAATTTTTCCGACTTAATATATTCAGCATTTTTGTTGGCCGAGTCAAGAGCTACAACTTTGCTGAAGACTGCAAAAAAAAATTCACAGCATTTTTCGAGCTATGGCCATGCGAAAAATAGAAGAAAATTGCAAAAAAGAGTGCTCAAAATCGAATTTGGCGAAGAAACTATAGAGGCTCATAAAAAACGAACGGCAACCAATCTAGCAAAATCCAGAAATTACTTTTCTCCTCTCATCGAGTACTTTCGTCTGGGATAAGTGTTTTTTTGTTTGGAATTTATGTGTTGCACTGTGTAATTGAAACAAATTCTAAAAAAAAATTCTTTTAAGTTTTGCAAAATATTTCCTGAATTTCAGTTATTGTCGTCCAATATTGAGCAAACTAATATAGATATTAAAAAAGAAATTCACTCAACAATTTTCGCATGTCTCCAGAATTAAAAATACATTTGGAGAATTTTTAATGAAAATTTGAAAATCGGTTGTACAAAGGTAAATTAACTAAATTCTTTCTTAAATTTTTTCCTTTTCTTTCTAGATCGTGATGCTGTGGAAAAACGTTTAAATATTGTACAACACAAGGTTACATTTATGTAACTGATGAAAATTCTTAAATTAAAACAACCAAAAACCCGTCTTAATTATTTTACTTTTCTAAAAAAAGTAAAAACTAAAAAAAAAACACTAAACTCCAAAGGCATACAATTTTGCTAATTTAAAAAAATTTTATTTTCGAAACAAATTTTTTTTCTAAATAAGGAAAGAAGCTAAAAAAGGTAAAAAAAAAACATGAATGCAATTGTTTTTTTTTTTTCAAATAACAGTGACAAATTAGTTTCAATTTTAAAATGGTAAAATGAGCAAAATAAAAAAAAAAAACAATGAAATGGCTTGCAGTATGTAAAATAATTAGGATTTTTTCAATTAAATCACATTTGTTTTCTTTTTATTTGCTTGCAAAAAAAATATTTCTATGATTTTCTTTTAGTTTGGGTTTTAACAAAATTGTTTGGCTTATATTTTTTAAAATCATTTTTAAATTTCATATTTATTTTATTAGTTTAAATTAACTTTCAAAATAGGGCTTCAAGTAAAATACCAACAACACACTATAAAGCTATTATTACCAGAAAAAAAAACTTTAGTATGTAATAACAATTTTTTAGCTTTTAAGTTAAGGAAACACAAGAAAGAAAAAAAAAACATAAGAAAATCACACATAAACGAAATAAAACTATTATAACTCTTTTTTTTTTATTATAGTTAAAATATTTAATATTAATAATTTATATTATATGTTTTTTTATTTTAAATTTTATTTTAAATAAGACCTCACTTTTTATATGAAAGTTTTATATATTTAAAATTTGTTTTTGTTGCAATAAGTTTTTTAAAATTATATTTTTTGTTTTTAAAGTTCTTTTTTATTAACACTTATTTTTTTTCTATTTTCAAATGGTATTAACATTTGAAAATTATATGAAATTTCATATATTATTTCTATTTAGATTTTAAATAAAAACAAAATGAAAAAGAAATCATATAAAATAAATATTCCAAAAATAAAAAAATATTCATAAATATAAAATAACATACAAAATTTAAAAAAAAGATGCATTTAAATTAGCAGCGACATGAAAATATTTCAAAAAAAAGAGATTAACTTGACCAAAGCACTAAAAAAAATCGTTCGTATACCCTTAAAGAGTATAAGCATAATACAAAGGAAAACCATACCGGAAATAAATAATGAATAATAACAAATTTGCAACGAAAACGAAAAACTGAAAAACTTGTCATTTCAGGTTAAAATTTTTTCTAAATTTTTTGTTAATCATTCTTAAGACTTTAAAATTAAAAAATGTTGATTAATTATTTCATCGTTAGTATCTTATATATTTAAATTTTTATTAAAACAATTTATCAATTATTTAAATTTTTTTAGCATTCCACAATAGCGTACAATTTTTGTGAAAATGCACGCAACATTAGTAAAAAAATCTGAGAACAAATAAAAGCGGATAAGAAATTCCGTTGAAAAAATAAGATAAGTTTTATCTCTCACCGGAAACCGGAGCACGGAATCAAATGTCAAATTTCATAGAGAAAACCTGGAATTTTTGCGTTGTGTCTATCCTCTTTTTGTTTACCATTAAATCCTTATATTTTCCCATACATTTTGTATGAAATGCAAAAATTCGCTGGACTACTGTCGAAATTTAGCGTTTCATACAAAATGTATGGGAACATTTTAACGCTTTTAGTTTTAGCTTTTAATGTGAACACACTTATAGTATACAAAAATTCAACCACAGTCTTATGATTCAACTATGTTTATTAAAATACTCTTACTCCTAAATTACATAAATATAGTTTTTTAGTTTAGTTGCAATAATCGAAGATCACCATAAATAGTGACAAAAGCACAAAGTTGGTTTAATACCTTTGTCAACAATTACCGTCACTGTTACGATATTTTCGTGGATAACCAGTTTTCTGATGTATATTTTGTTTGGAAATATATCCAAAGATTTTGTTGGTTCGCCACAGGAAACCACCCTTGTATGTTAAATTTGAGTACATTTCCCAAATATTATCTTTTATGGGTAAAGTGTTTTGTAACCGTCATATATTGACAATAGTAACTGATTATTAGTATTAATTACTAAAGAATTTTTTAGACTTAATTTTTATGCTTAACTATTTGAATTTGAACAATATTTGCTTTTTTTCTTTAATTTTCCAGTCTTTTTTTTGTATTATTAAATATTTTATTAATTTTTAGTTAGATTTCTTCAAATTTAAATTATAACTGCTTAAATTTTTCCGTTAATTTAATTTTTAGCTCCCATGACAATACAACTATGAGAACAAAATTCAAATTTAACGTAACTAAATTTTAACTCCCTAAAATACTACTAGGTGGTACTAAACAATGCAACCATCTCCTACCACCTAAATGATATTTTCTTAGTTAGTTTTTTCTACACTTCCTTTTCCGGCTTTGGCTGCTGGACTGTTGAGTCTAGCCATGTCTCATCTAGCTGAGCCTCCATTGCGAGGGCAATGGTTGTGTATGTGTTGCTGATGTTCCTGTTCGTCTGATTTTGATCATCTTATAAATATCATGCGTTTCGGGTTAAACGCTTACTATAACTTGGCAATTTGTGTATTGATTATACCGCCATTAACATTTAATAACTCAAAAAAAAAAAGTTTTTTCTAATGGCGTGTTACTATCAGAACGTTTTTTTTGTGTCGGGTTATAATTTAACAAAAAACTGTAACATTATTTAATAAATTTAAGAAAAAATTGTGGAAAAGTGTTAAGCGATAATTGTTTTATAAGAATATGTTGTTAATTAAGTGTAATCTAACAAATAAAAGTGTTTTAAAAAGCATGTAACAAAATGATGGCCAGAGGAGTCTCAATTTGTTCAATGAAGCCCCATTTTGTTTTTTTTTGTTGTTGTAATTTTTGCCGGTATGTGTTGTGTTGGGGTAGGCTTTGTTTTGTTGTGATGTGTGATCAAAGTATTTCATGTAAATAAAATATGCAGCTAAAAAATTAAGTAAAAGAAAAAAATATATAAAAAGCTTAAGTAAGAAAATTAAGAAAAAATGTGAAGAAAATATAAAAAATAAAAAAAAAGGTGTGAAGAAAAAATAAAAAAAAAATTTGTTAAGAAAATATAAAAAATAAAAAAAAAAAATATAAAATTTATGGCCTTTTATTCAATACAAAAAGTAAAGTGTTGTGATTACAAATAAAGTGTGACATTGCAGACTGGAGCAGTTGGAATAAATAATGGTAATAAATTTACAATATAATAACACATTAAGCCACTCACGGTGGTGATTTGCCCATAATGCAAATTTACAGAATTTGCAACGTCAATACTGCAAAAGGCAGAGAAAGTGCAAATAAACGACTGTGAATATTTGCATAGTGTGCAAATGACCATCGGGAATACCCTCCTTATTTTAAATACAAAAGTAATTCCAGAACTATCTAGTTTCCTAACCCCCGGCAATAATTGTTTGTCTTCCAGTATTGGCTTGGGAAACATTTCAAATAGAATCCTTTGCGTGTTGTTTAACCCAACCAATTTTTTTGGATATAATTTCACTTGGAAGTTGCTTTTTATCAGGCTCTGGAGGATAAAAAACGATATTAGAAATTAGTGGCCTCTGAATCCAAAACCCGGGAATGCATATTTACATACAAGCATACTCAAATGAATGGAAATTCATTCCTCACGATTTCAAAAATGTGGCCTCTGAATCCAAAACCCGGGAATGCATATTTACATACAAGCATACTCAAATGAATGGAAATTCATTCCTCACGATTTCAAAAATGCTTAATCTTTACAGATTTATTAACCTTCCGTTCTCACATTTTTTTTTTTTTTGAAACACTGTTGCTGGAGTGTATTATACACCAGTGTGAGGACAGAAGGTTAAACGTGACCCGAACTGTTTAGTTTCCTAACGCCCATCAAAAATTGTTTGTCTTCCAATATGGCATTTTCATGGATGAGTTGTCTTATCATAGCACGGAACCATTTCAAATATAATACTTTGCGTGTTGTTTAACCCAACCAACTTTTTTGGAAGTTAATTGCGCATATCTGGATATTGTTTTACAGAGTTTTATGACAAGAAAATGTTCAAGTAATTGATGAAATGCTCAATTTGAGGAACTCCCAAAAATTTTTTTATCAGGTTCTGGAGCATATAAAAATTAAATTAGATATTAGTGGCACAGGGGTCTCTATAGTCCTCCGGATCCATAAATAAGGAATGCACATTTACATACAATCGTGTATACTCCTACTATGAAATGAAATTTCTTTACAATTTTAAAAATAAACACGCATTTCACACCAGAGAAACAAGCCGAACCTAAATTTTCGGCGGCGGTGGCGCAAATCGCTTTAGCTACGGCAGCGGCGGCGTTTAGGTTAAAAAACCGGCGGCGACTGAATTGTCGGCTTAAAATACTGTTTTTTAACTGTTATCTTGGCGATTTTTATATAAAATCTAGTGGTATATCGATATATCAGATCTATTTTCTTGTTAGTAATCAACAAAAAAAAAAAACATTTCCAAGCATATGAACAAGTTATTAATTATAAAGGTTTAATTAAATTGGGTTGGCTAATTGTTAATAAACAAATAAAAGTTCATATGTATAAAAACTCATTAAAATTTTTTTTTTTTAAGAAAAAAAAAACAGTATTATTAAATTTATTTTTAAATTGATATATGTAATACATTTAATGCATGTCAAAGCAACCAATGGGCTTTCAGCACTTTTCACAAATTTAACAACAATTTGTATGAACGTTACCTTTTTCAAAACAAATACTCTTACAAAGCTTAAGAGTTTTGTTCCTTCTAGTTCCCGAAATGTAATGTCTTAAAAATCAAAGATTCGCAGATTGCTAATTCTCCCTTACATTGTGCATGCATCTTTAGAAGTATTTGCGGTATATGGATAACTTGTTTTGGTGTCAAAGCAAATTTTGCAAAATTTTTGCTTTTCTAATACTTTTTTATTTAATATTTCCAAATGCCCAAAATGGTTTTCAGCATTCTGAGACACTGCTATAACTAACACTAAATTTGGCGTAATCGTTTACCTTTTTTTTTTGTTTTCATAATATCTTTTGATAAAAATTTTCGACTCTGAAGATTCAAGATTTTCTCGAACTTGAATAATTTTCATTTTCATTGCACAATTAAAGCTCGAAAAAAACATAATTTTTATTTTTAATAAAAATTATATCAAACTTGTAAATATCTAAATTTGTTGCATTTTTTCCTTTATTTTTAAATTTTTTCTTCTTTCTGTGAATTTTTGTTATTTTTTACACGTTTTACAACCAAACACGACTGATTAAAATTGAAACAAAATTGGTCTATTTACGCTCTAATCAAAAAATTGGCGGCTGCCGCTTTAGCCGGCTCACATTTTTAACCGATGCCAGCTGATTAAAACGGCGGCGGCTGAAAATTGAAAAAAATCGGCTCCGATCGGCTTGTTTCTCTGTTTCACACTGTTGTTGGTGCCCAGTGTGAGGAAGGGGTATAATTCTAAATAAAATTAAGACTTTTCATTTGAAATTGAGAAAATTTCAAAAGTAATTGGGATTTTTTATTTCAAATTTAGAATTTTCCAAATAAAATTGAGATTTTCAATTTAAAATTGAGAAAACTCGAAATGAAATTGAGATTTTCTATTTCAAATCAAGAAAATTCGAAATGAAATTGATATTTTCCATTTGATTTTGAGAAAATTAAATTTGATATTGGAATTTTTTATTTTAAATTAAAAAAAATTCAAATAAAATTAATTAATTCGTCTGATTTTGATCATCTTATAAATATCATGCGTTTCGGGTTAAACGCTTACTATAACTTGGCAATTTGTGTATTGATTATACCGCCATTAACATTTAATAACTCAAAAAAAAAAAGTTTTTTCTAATGGCGTGTTACTATCAGAACGTTTTTTTGTGTCGGGTTATAATTTAACAAAAAACTGTAACATTATTTAATAAATTTAAGAAAAAAATTGTGGAAAAGTGTTAAGCGATAATTGTTTTATAAGAATATGTTGTTAATTAAGTGTAATCTAACAAATAAAAGTGTTTAAAAAGCATGTAACAAAATGATGGCCAGAGGAGTCTCAATTTTGTTCAATGAAGCCCCATATTGTTTTTTTTTTTGTTGTTTGTAATTTTTGCCGGTATGGGTTGTGTTGGGGTAGGCTTTGTTTTGTTGTGATGTGTGATCAAAGTATTTCATGTAAATAAAATATGCAGCTAAAAAATTAAGTAAAAGAAAAAAAATATATAAAAAGCTTAAGTAAGAAAATTAAGAAAAAATGTGAAGAAAATATAAAAATAAAAAAAAAAGGTGTGAAGAAAAAATAAAAAAAAAAATTTGTTAAGAAAATATAAAAAAAAAAAATTGTTAAGAAAATATAAAAATAAAAAAAAAAAAAATATATAAAATCTATGGCCTTTTATTCAATACAAAAAGTAAAGTGTTGTGATTACAAATAAAGTGTGACATTGCAGACTGGAGCAGTTGGAATAAATAATGGTAATAAATTTACAATATAATAACACATTAAGCCACTCACGGTGGTGATTTGCCCATAATGCAAATTTACAGAATTTGCAACGTCAATACTGCAAAAGGCAGAGAAAGTGCAAATAAACGACTGTGAATATTTGCATAGTGTGCAAATGACCATCGGGAATACCCTCCTTATTTTAAATACAAAAGTAATTCCAGAACTATCTAGTTTCCTAACCCCCTGGCAATAATTGTTTGTCTTCCAGTATTGGCTTGGGAAACATTTCAAATAGAATCCTTTGCGTGTTGTTTAACCCAACCAATTTTTTTGGATATAATTTCACTTGGAAGTTGCTTTTTATCAGGCTCTGGAGGATAAAAAACGATATTAGAAATTAGTGGCCTCTGAATCCAAAACCCGGGAATGCATATTTACATACAAGCATACTCAAATGAATGGAAATTCATTCCTCACGATTTCAAAAATGCTTAATCTTTACAGATTTATTAACCTTCCGTTCTCACATTTTTTTTTTTTTGAAACACTGTTGCTGGAGTGTATTATACACCAGTGTGAGGACAGAAGGTTAAACGTGACCCGAACTGTTTAGTTTCCTAACGCCCAGCAAAAATTGTTTGTCTTCCAATATGGCATTTTCATGGATGAGTTGTCTTGTCATAGCACGGAACCATTCAAATATAATACTTTGCGTGTTGTTTAACCCAACCAACTTTTTTGGAAGTTAATTGCGCATATCTGGATATTGTTTTACAGAGTTTTATGACAAGAAAATGTTCAAGTAATTGATGAAATGCTCAATTTGAGGAACTCCCAAAAATTATTTTTATCAGGTTCTGGAGCATATAAAAATTAAATTAGATATTAGTGGCACAGGGGCTCTATAGTCCTCCGGATCCATAAATAAGGAATGCACATTTACATACAATCGTGTATACTCCTACTATGAAATGAAATTTCTTTACAATTTTAAAAATAAACACGCATTTCACACCAGAGAAACAAGCCGAACCTAAATTTTCGGCGGCGGTGGCGCAAATCGCTTTAGCTACGGCAGCGGCGGCGTTTAGGTTAAAAAACCGGCGGCGACTGAATTGTCGGCTTAAAATACTGTTTTTTAACTGTTATCTTGGCGATTTTTATATAAAATCTAGTGGTATATCGATATATCAGATCTATTTTCTTGTTAGTAATCAACAAAAAAAAAAACATTTCCAAGCATATGAACAAGTTATTAATTATAAAGGTTTAATTAAATTGGGTTGGCTAATTGTTAATAAAACAAATAAAAGTTCATATGTATAAAAACTCATTAAAATTTTTTTTTTTTTAAGAAAAAAAAAACAGTATTATTAAATTTATTTTTAAATTGATATATGTAATACATTTAATGCATGTCAAAGCAACCAATGGGCTTTCAGCACTTTTCACAAATTTAACAACAATTTGTATGAACGTTACCTTTTTCAAAACAAATACTCTTACAAAGCTTAAGAGTTTTGTTCCTTCTAGTTCCCGAAATGTAATGTCTTAAAAATCAAAGATTCGCAGATTGCTAATTCTCCCTTACATTGTGCATGCATCTTTAGAAGTATTTGCGGTATATGGATAACTTGTTTTGGTGTCAAAGCAAATTTTGCAAATTTTTGCTTTTCTAATACTTTTTTATTTAATATTTCCAAATGCCCAAAATGGTTTCAGCATTCTGAGACACTGCTATAACTAACACTAAATTTGGCGTAATCGTTTACCTTTTTTTTTGTTTTCATAATATCTTTTGATAAAAATTTTCGACTCTGAAGATTCAAGATTTTCTCGAACTTGAATAATTTTCATTTTCATTGCACAATTAAAGCTCGAAAAAAACATAATTTTTATTTTTAATAAAAATTATATCAAACTTGTAAATATCTAAATTTGTTGCATTTTTTCCTTTATTTTTAAATTTTTCTTCTTTCTGTGAATTTTTGTTATTTTTTACACGTTTTACAACCAAACACGACTGATTAAAATTGAAACAAAATTGGTCTATTACGCTCTAATCAAAAAATTGGCGGCTGCCGCTTTAGCCGGCTCACATTTTTAACCGATGCCAGCTGATTAAAACGGCGGCGGCTGAAAATTGAAAAAAATCGGCGGTGGCGACGCGCAGCCGATTTGCTCCGATCGGCTTGTTTCTCTGTTTCACACTGTTGTTGGTGCCCAGTGTGAGGAAGGGGTATAATTCTAAATAAAATTAAAGACTTTTCATTTGAAATTGAGAAAATTTCAAAAGTAATTGGGATTTTTTATTTCAAATTTAGAATTTTCCAAATAAAATTGAGATTTTCAATTTAAAATTGAGAAAACTCGAAATGAAATTGAGATTTTCTATTTCAAATCAAGAAAATTCGAAATGAAATTGATATTTTCCATTTGATTTTGAGAAAATTAAATTTGATATTGGAATTTTTCATTTGAAATTGCGAAATATTTGAAATTGTTAAATTTTTTATTTTAAATTGGGAAAATTCAATATGAAATTGTGATATTCCATATAAAAATTAGAAATTTAATTTTTAAATTTAGGTTTTTTAATTGATATTCTGAAAATTAGTAATAAAATTGAGCAAATTACAAATGAAATTGGGATTTTTATATTTGAAATTAAGATTATTACCAGAGCAGCAACTTTCATGCACTAAAAAAATCAAAATATGCCCTTAAAATATGCTTTAAAAATTCAAAATATGCACTTAAATCGAAATATGCACTAAAAACAAAAATAATATGCACTAAAAATCCTAATTAAAAACCTAACTTTAATTTTTACAAAATATGTAACAAAAAATCCCGAAATATGCAGTTATAGTAAAATATGCAAAAATATGCATTTTTAACAAAATATGCAACAACAAATCGATGACGTTTTGTTGAAAATTCTTTGATTCGGGAAAGTATTTGCTCAAAATCAACTTTGTCCTACTGACTACAAACATGCATTTGCATGAAAGTCGTTGCCCTGATTATTACAAATGAAGTTAAGAAAAATTAGATAAAGAAAAATTAAGAATTTGCATTTGAAATCGAATATTTGGAATTAAAGAACGTACTAACGAAAAATCTTCTTCGAACAAGAAGATAGGTATTATGTCGTAATCGCAAAGAGAAATCGGACTTAAACCTCATAATTAAGGTCATCGGATAATGCTCCTTGATACAATAAAGCTTTAAATTTCAAAAAGAAAATCGCAATTTCACTTGGAATTAATTAATTTTATTTGAATTTTTTTTAATTTAAAATAAAAAATTCCAATATCAAATATAATTTTCTCAAAATCAAGTGGAAAATCTCAATATCATTTTGAATTTTCTTAATTTGAAATAGAAAATCTTAATTTCATTTAGAATTTTCTCAATTTTAAACGGAAAATCTTAATTTTGTTGTAAAAATCTCGAACTTGAATAATTTTCATTGCACAATTAAAGGTCGAAAAAAACATAATTTTTATTTTTAATAAAAATTATATCAAACTTGTATAAAATCTAAATTTTTTTGCATTTTTCCTTTATTTTTAATTTTTTCTTCTTTCTGTGAATTTTTGTTATTTTTTACACATTTTACAACTAAACACGACTGATTAAAATGGTAACAAAATTGGTCTATTACGCTCCAATCAAAAAATTGGCTGGTGCCGCTTTAGCCGGCTCACATTTTAAGCCGATGCCAGCCGATTAAAAAGGCGGCTGCAGAAAATTGAAAAAAATCGGCGGCGGCGGTGCGCAGAAGATTTTGCGCCGATCGGCTTGTTTCTCTGTTTCACACTGTTGTTGTGGTGTATGAAAGGGGTATAATTCCAGTGTGAGGAAGGGGTATAATTCTAAATAAAATTAAAATTTTTCATTTAAAATTGAGAAAATTTCAAGATATTTAGATTTTTTTTTTTTTAATTGAGAAAGTTGAAAATAAATTGGGATTTTTCATTTCAAATTTAGAATTTTCCAAATAAAATTGAGATTTTCCATTTAAAATTGAGAAAATTTGAAATGAAATTGAGATTTTCTATTTCAAATCAAGAAAATTCGAAATGAAATTGATATTTTCCATTTGAGATAATTAAATTTGGTATTGGAATTTTTCATTTGAAATTGCGAAATATTTGAAATTGGTAAATTTTTTATTTTCAATATGAAGTTGTGATATTCCATATAAAAATTAGAAATTTAATTTTTAAATTTAGGTTTTTTAATTGATATTCTGAAAATTAGTAATAAAATTGAGCAAAATGAAATTGGGATTATTATATTTGAAATTAAGATTATTACCAGAGCAGCAACTTTCATGCACTAAAAAAATCAAAATATGCCCTTAAAATATGCTTTAAAAATTCAAAATATGCACTTAAAATCGAAATATGCACTAACAACAAAAATAATATGCACTAAAAATCCTAATTAAAAAAACCTAACTTTAATTTTTACAAAATATGTAACAAAAAATCCCGAAATATGCAGTTATAGCAAAATATGCAAAAATATGCATTTTTAACAAAGCATGCAACAACAAATCGATACCGTTTTTGTTGAAAAGTCTTTGAGTCAAAATCAACTTTGTCCTGAAAGTCGTTGCCCTGATTATTACAAATGAAGTTAAGAAAAATTAAATAAAGAAAAATTAAGAATTTGCATTTGAAATCGAATATTTGGAATTAAAGAACGTACTAACGAAAAATCTTCTTCGAACAAGAAGATAGGTATTATGTCGTAATCGCAAAGAGAAATCGGACTTAAACCTCATAATTAAGGTTATCGGATAATGCTCCTTGATACAATAAAGCTTTATTTTGCAATATTTTTAAGGGGTTTTTTTCGATTTTTCTTTTAGTTATTTGCAAAAAACACATCTCGAAGATAAAAAATATTTTTGGATACCTCATAAAACGGTTTTCGTCTGAAACCCTAAAATTCTTAATTTCAAATAGAAAATCTCATTATCAATTGTAAATTCTAATTTTTTTGAAATTATACAATATTTAGTTATAGTTTTCCCAATTTCACTTATATTTTTCTAAATTTATTTTAAAATTTTTCCAATTTCAAACGAAATAACCCAATATTAATTAAAATATTCCCAATTTCAATTAAAATATTCCCAATTTCAAAAAGAAAATCGCAATTTCACTTGGAATTAATTAATTTCATTTGGACTTTTTTTAATTTAAAATAAAAAAATTCCAATATCAAATATAATTTTCTCAAAATCAAATGGAAAATATCAATATCATTTTGAATTTTCTTAATTTGAAATAGAAAATCTTAATTTCATTTAGAATTTTCTCAATTTTAAATGGAAAATCTTAATTTTGTCTGAAATTTTCTAAATTTAAAATGGAAAATCATAATATCATTTTGGATTTCATAAAAATTTCTTTAGACTTTGATAGTAAAAAAATGTTCAATTTGATTTTTTGGTATCTTTACTTCAAAAAATATTTTATTATTTTCAGATTGATGTTTAATTAAATATTATAACCATGGCAAAACAATACCGTTTTCAATAACAAAATTACAAATTCATACAAAAAGTAAACAGAAAACCATAGAAAGTCAAATAAAAAAACCACATTTCTCCCTAATGACTTTACCTTGTATTGTTATGCGAAGAAATAATAGTTATTAAATATTTATATATGCCACAATTAAACTTTAAATTTGTATGCATTATTTTAAAAATTTAAAAGAACAAATATATTACGATATATACAATTTTTATATATTGAATAAATGCATATCAAATTGTCTCAATTGAGTTAATATTTTTGATAATAACTCAATTGAGACATTTTTATATGCTGATGATGTTCAGGTTTTTTTTTCATCAGATAAACAATTTTTAGTTGTGTTGAAAGTCAACATTGATTTTTTTCTTATCCAAATCAGTCTGTGGATGCGGGAGAATGGGTTGAATATTAATCCTGGTAAAACTCGGGCAATGTGTTTTGGTTTAGATTTAAATGACTTAAATATATCGTTGGATAATGTGGGGCTAAATTTCGTTTCTCAAATTAAATGTTTAGGCGTTTTTATAGATAATAATTTGAGTTTTGCAAAACATATTGATCATATCGCACACCTAGTTCAAAAGTGACTCAACTCAAAATTTTTCATTTTTCAGAAATCGAAAAAAAAAAAAATTTGCAACTTTATACCAATTGCAACATAAAGGAATACATAACTGTTTTTTAGCAACAGTTAACAACAACAAAATTCACTGATATTTTTTTTTATAGATAAACAAGTGTATTGTGCAAAGTTTAATCATATAAACCCGAAAAATTAAAATTTTGAGTTGAGTCACTTTTGAACTAGGTGTGCGATATATGTTCCTGTTATAATCACATTTGCCTCTTCGCGTCAGGAATCATGTTGCCAGTTCACTGCTCATGTCGCAGATTATTTATGATATGGAAGTATTTTCAGGTACCAACAGCGTTGTTCTAAGATGATCATGTGTGTCCCTTTGTAATGGACTTTGTTGGGTTTTCTTTTGAGAATTTTGTTACTTTTTCGAAAAGTCGTTATGCGAAATTGTCCCGAGTACATTAGGGATGATTTTAGATTTTCTAGATCAAATAGAAACCCTCAGATAATATGTCACCGTATATTCTCATCTATATATGAAAGATCTTTTCATGTACGTATAACTAGGGTGTGGAATATCCTTCCCATTGTAGAGTTATTAAAAATAAAACACTAATTGTAGTTGAGCTCTACTGAGCAACTGTTTTATTGTATCTAAAAAATACTTAAAGTTACTTAAACATAAATTATATTAGTATGGGATTTTGCTTAGATTGCAAAATCCCACGCTAGTAGGTTTAATGAGTAGTGGATTAACAACATTCCACAAAGTGTGGGTCTCTAGTTACATACAGACGGTATGGTAACGCAGACTTGTCAAACACACTACACCTCCCCTTTTCAGGAAAAAAGATTGATCAATTAGAGTAGCTTATTGATCGATCTTTTTATATAACTTATTTAATAAAAAATATTGCATTGCATTAACGACAGGAAATTTAAACCAACGATCTTAAACAAGAAACTATTTCTAATAACATTGCTTTCAATTTATTATAAAACTTTTTAATGAAAATAAAAAATGATCAAAATAAAAGATAATTAGAGAAAGGATTTAAGGATCAAAAATAAAATGTATCGCTCAAGTATATAAAAGCGAAATCAACCAACATTTTTATCTCTGTATTATTTGTAACTTATGTTTTCATTTTTCTCTATAATACTGTAATTTTCAAATGATTTGTTATTTCACCATGTAATGGCTTAAGATCAAACACATCACATGCCTTTCAATTACATGTACCCGCCGGTATGGCCATTACCGCAAGGTCATTAATGTCAAAGAATGCGATGTTTTCAAAAAAATGGGACTTGGTAATAATTTTATTTCCCAGTGTCCAAGTTCATAAGTAATAATTCAGGTAATAATATTGGTTGTCATTAAAGGACATGCGAGAATTATCAGCGATATTTATTATAGATTGTGGGTATTTTAATACCATAAATAATTGCGCTGTGTCTAAATATTTTAAGAATTAATCATTAATTAAAGAATCTTTTGCTGTTTACACTTAGAGTAAAAGCTAGGTAACCGAAAAATAAAAAAAAAATTTAGATTTACATAATAATTTATAGATTTTATGAGAAAATCCTATTGGCAGTGCAGCTCGTTGATCACTGCAAGGTTAACTTTTTACCCTTTTCCTCTTACTGAATCGTTCTATTACTATTTTTATTATTATAAATTATCCATGGTGCTACTAATGTCTAATGTAATGCTCGAATACATTAGCAATTTAGTTGTCTTATTTGTTTGGCACGTCGTTTTTCTTTATTAAGTTTTAGGAAGAGGACTCTAATTGCCGGTCTCGGGACCTGAGGCATGTGGAATTATGTCCAATGCCTTTAGCAATAGCTTGCCTTAACTTCAAAACACTAAGTCTATTTAATAGACTTGGTATACAACTTGTTCGGAATTCTAGTTCCGGTATTGGGTTTCCTGTCTTTATTTGACACAATATTTATGCCTTGATCAGACCAGAGCATTCAAGCTGCTCTCTCAATTTAAGATCAGAACTCTAAATATTCTTTTGGAATACCCCGGTACTAACAACAATCGCAATTGCGCATTTCTATAATGCTTATCAAAAAGTGCACTTTTTATTATACCATCCAAAATATATGTGGCCTATTTAACGGGCTCCGTTCACCTCGCCTTGCCGTCTACTTTTTCAAGACTTAGGATGATTGAGTCTAGGTCAATATCCTATTAACAAAGGGGCTGGCAATTCTTCCCTAACTACGTAAGCGCCATCTATCGAATATTCAAAGAATATATCATAGATATGGCATCACTTAAAAAAAACATATGGGAAAACAGTGGACATTAGAGTGAGGTAAGTTTCTAAAAATAGAACTGTTGTGTTGTTGGAGTTGTACTTCTGAGTTGTACTTATTTGCATTCACAGATACCACTTTTAAGCGTAAACTTAAACAACATTTTGAAGCTCTTTAATTGATTAATTTACTCCCCCTCCCTTTTACGATGGTTTCCATCACCGACTATAATTTTTTTTATATAAATTTCTGTTATAAGCTAGTTAGGGTCTTTAGTTGTTAGTATTTAGGTTAATTTTATAACTTTTTAGTTTTAAGAAATTGTTTTTTATAAATATACTTTTTTTTTCTCTTGATTTGTAATTTTCAAATTTGTTCCGCACATTGAGTCAGCGCATTGTAGGATTTCTGTCATTTTACGTAGAATATATTCTACTAATATATATTTGCCATTCAAGGTTATATGTAGGGTTGCCAATGCCTTGTTAACGCCTCAGGTCTTATATGGTCTTAAGGTATATTCCGGTACAACTTCCACTGATCTTAAAACTCTTGAGCGTGTTGTTAATTCTGTAGTTAGATACATATCGCACACCCAGTTCAAAAGTGACTCAAAAGTGACTAGACGCTCACGTACGGCGATCGCGCGGGGGCGTAACGCTCACGTATGGCGATCGCGCAGGGGCGGACGAACATATATACTACTTTTTGGCAATTTTTGTGTTTTTTTCATCTATTTTATCAAATTTTCACATGTGTTTAGCGAATTATGTAGTTTCTCAAAGATTAACAATTTTATTTTTCTATTTAATTCTAAAGCAGAATTTGTTTAAACATTTCCCCTTATATATGCATTAACATGATCCACATCTGTTTTAGAATAAGTTTAGGTACCCACATGTCCAGTTTGTGGAGAAAATAGAAGTTAATTACACTCAAATTTACTACAAATGTTTACTTATTTTATTTAAATAATAAATATTTTCTTAGACTACACTGATAATAATCCATGCAAAAAATAAGAAAAAAATAATTTTTAGCATGGATTCTTATGAGTGTACTAATGGGATATGATTACTTTTTCCAGATAATTTAAGTTTTTTCCAAATATGGATTGTGAATAAAAAGCGGTTTTGTATGTTGATATTTAGCTGGTACATGCGATAGTCCCAAATTTGATATAAATGACATTTGAGGTGGTTGAGGAAAACTTCCAATTTGATCCTCTGCAGGTGGTGTCAAAGGGAAGCCTGGCATATTTATGTTATGAGCAGGATGTTGAGGACCTAGGGAAGGTCTAAAAATCATATTAGGATTTTGAAGTAAGTGTGGATGCATATGATGGGGATTCACATGATGTGGATGTTCTAATGTATATCTTATAGCAGGGTTGGGATATTGCGGCTGAGTGGGTGATTGTTGTACTGGTTTTACTCGATGACTTGGTTGATGTTCCAATAAAGCGAAATTTTGCGCTTGAGTCATAGCATGAGTTGAATTGTATGCAGGATGTAAAAATCTGTCTAATGCATTTTGATATGGAGGCGGATGTTGAGATGGATACGCTGGAGGTCCTGTAAGTTGTGAGTTAACTGGTTGGTGTTCTAATATAGGTATAATAGTACGACTTTGAGCTTGAGCCATAGAAAGTGTGGAATTGTATGTAGGATGTTGATTTGGAAGTGAAAATTTGTTTACAGAATTTTGATATTGAGGCGAATGTTGAGAAGAATACGCTGGAGGATGTGTAACTTCTAAATTATTTGGTTGTTCCAATAAATTCCCTAACGTCGGTTCATGACCTCTAGTCTGAGTTTGCCGAAGTTGATTTTGATCTTGAATCGGAGATTGTGATTGCAATAAATGTAAATTTGGTGAAACATTTGGTTTTACTAAAGTAAATCTAAAAGCTGGATTATTATCTGGAGCTGATAGATGTGTTGCATTATATGCAGGTGATTGAGCCTGAGGATGTGTTAATGTGGAATTTGTCTCTCCCAAATAATGCATATGTGTTAAATTATATGTACGATTTTTATGCTCAATTGTAGATCTGAATTCTGGGTTATGATTAGGATTAGACGGAGTATGTATAGAGTCATTAACACGGTGTTGTTGTTCTCGGACCTGCGAATGTGTGTAATTGTTAGCGCGATATTGTTGGTTTTGATCATGAGCATGTGAAAAATTGTTAGCAGTATGTTGTTGTGGTTGCTCAGGAGTCTGCGAATTAACTACAACAGGGTTTTGATGGTCATGCGCAGATCTTATTTCTGGGGTACGATCTTTTTTACTAACAGGTTTTGCCTTGTGATGTGTGGAGTTGTTATCACGGTGTTGTTGTTCCCGGGCCTGAAAATGTGCATAATATTGTTCTGTTCGTGTCTGAGAATTTGAAACATTGTTAGCAGGATGTTGTTGTGGTTGTGCAGTTGCCTGAGCATGCGTAGAATTTAATAAAGCAGGATTTTGATGATCATGCGATCTTAATACTGTGGCACAATTTTGCTTACTACTAGGTTTTGCTGGAGGTTGTATAGAGTTGTTAGTAACATAATTCTCTTGGGCCGGCGAATATGTAGAATTGTAAGCATGTTGTTCTCGAGCCTGAGAGTGTGAATAACTGTTAGCAGGATGTTGTTCTGATTGTTCAGGACCCTGATCATGTGTAGAATTAAGTAAAGCAGGATTTTGATGCTCTAGAGTACGATTTTGTTTACTAACAGCATTTGTCGAAGGATGTGCAGAGTTGTTAACACGATGCTGTTCTCGGCCGTGCTTATATGTACAATTGTTAGCACGATATTGTTGTTCTCGTACCTGAGAATGTGAAGAAATGTTAGGAGGATGCTGTTGCTGTGGACCCAGACGATTTGTAGAATTATATCCACGATTTTGATGGTTTAGCGCAGATCTTAATTCTAGGGTAGGATCTTGCATATAAACAGAATTTAACGGAGGATTTGTAAAGTTGTTAGCACGTTCTAATTGTTGTTCTCGAGCCTGAGAATGTAAAGAATTTTTAGCATGATGTTGGGATTGTTGTTGTTCAGGAAACTGAGGATTTGTTGAACTATTAACACGTTGCTGCTGTTCCTGATGTTGTACTAAATATTCGGAATTTGAAATTAATACTGGATTGGCCCTTTCTATTAATTGCCTCAACATTGCATTATTATTTTGAGCTTGATTAGGTGATGAATTATTTGCGGAATAACTTTGTTCTCTCGGAGATATTAAAGCTGTATTATGAACTTGAGCTGGAGCAAAGGATGAGTGTTTATGAATTGCTTGAATTGATGTAGAATTTTGATTTTGATTAAAACATGGTGTTGCAGTTTCAGAATGTGAAGCATGAGATAGAGCTTTATGCTCTGGAGTTGTTACTGATGATAGAATTTGTTGTTCTAAAATACTTGTCGAGGAATTATTTAAATTTTTATCAGATGTAGTCAAATTATGAGGGGTTTGAAATTGATCTCTAGTTGCTGCGTGATCTTGAGGTAGTTGACTTTGATTTTTAAATGATGAATTTGAGTTTTCATATTCAGAATTTGGTTTTTGTGGCATTTTTTTTTGATGGACTTGAGATATTATAGTAATGGACCCATTAGTACTGCTAGATTTTTTACGTTTTCTTTTCATTTGGCTTTTTAAGTCCCTGGTTTGAGCAGTTGAAACAATCTTTAATGGTTGAGCATCTAATTGGCTAGGAATTAAACTTGGATCTATTGATAAAGATGTCTGATATTTTTCTTTCGCAGTAATTATTGAATTATAACTTCTATCAGATCTTTTGGATTCCATTTGCAACTGTCGTTGTAATTCCAAGTCGATGCCCTGAAAAGTTTGTCCAATTTTTAAGGCTGTCTCACTTTCTGTTTCCTTCGGCAGATTTTCCTCAGTCTCCAAAATTTCTTTGGTGGTAGTTATTGAATCAGGTGTTCTCTGCAGTTTTTTGTGAATCATTTGTGAATCTATTTCTATACTCTTAGAAGTTGGACAAATTTTTGCTGGTTGAGAATTTAGTTGGTTTGAAGTATGCTGAAATGAACTTAAATCTGTTTGATTTGCATATATTAAATATGCCTGATATTTCTCTTTAGGTGTAGTTATAAGATCACAAGTTCTCTCAGAAGTTTTGTGTTGTATTTGCGTCTGTCTTTTTAAATCCAATTTTGTGATCTGAGAAATTTTTCCAATATTCGGTGGTGGTAGATGATTAAGCTCTTCTGAAGTTTGCTTAGTTGATCTTAAGCCTGTTTGATTTGTTGATTTTTTGGTTGCATGTCTTTTCTTTGTTGTCTTTGATCTGCTGCGCCTTTTTTGCATACGGCTTTGTACATTCAATTTTGAGCTCTTATAAATTTGCCCCGTTTCTGAAGTAAGTTGCTTTGAAGTTTGCTGAATTGAACTAAAATCGTTTCTATTTGAAGGTGTCTTTATTGTGGTAGTTGTAGAATTAATATTACTTTCAGATAGTTTAGGTTTAAGAACCTTTAGATAAGAGTGTGTCCTATTTGTGCAATCTTGAGAATAAATTTGCATTTCTTGATTAATTCTTTCGCTTAATTGTTCCGAAGAAGTTGGACGATCAGTTAGCCTTCTTTGTCCAAATGTTTCGATAGGTGCTTTAATAGTATGGGGTTGTGTATTCAAAGAAGTTTCGCTAGATTTTTCAATAATTTGGGACTGTTCATTTATTTGTTGATCTATTTTCATTATTTGGTCAATTGTGTTTTTAGATGTTTTAATAGCTTGGCATTGGTTTTTATGATCGTTTTTAGGATCACTTTCTGTATTTGGCATTAATATTTCTGTACTAGTCTGACTAATTTGAGAATTTGTTATAGTTTCTAATTTATTACCTGCATTATTTGATAACGACTGTTCCATTAAAGCTTTGTAATCAATTTTTTTCGAACAAATTAAAACGTTCTGATCATTATGAAAATTATTATTTTCTCTATTTAAACTTTGACCTATTTTATTATTTAGATCATTTATTTCTGTAAGTGTTTGAAAATCATTTTGTCCTTGATTTGCAACTGTAGTAGCTGCCTTATCAGAGGTGAGATTATCAGATGTATCACTTGAAGAATTGGTTTCACCTTTTATATCTTTTATTAACCAGTCCTCTTCTGGAGATACAGTTTCAAAGCCCAGAGTTGTTTCAACTGGACCATTTTTCATTTGCTTGATTTCAGAAGTTTTAAATTTTATAGTTTTCATTGGTATTTCAGCAGCATTTATTTGTACACAAAATTCTTTCAAAGTTGGTTGTAAATTTTCGGAATTTTCCAATAATGCTGAAGATTCTGGGTTTATTTGATCCATATCCGATATCCTTGTTAAACCTATAGATTCGTCACTGATGGGGTCAGCAGGACTGGAAAGGAAAAAAATAAGTTTATTAAAAAAAAATCTTGGAATCTCTCGAATTAAGGAAATTCAAGTTTCCTATGCTATATATATACACTAGAGTGTCCCTTAAGGTGTTCTACAAGTTTAAATGTTAGAAATGTTGAGACGCTACCCTCTAATTTTCTTGTATTTGTCTTGAAAATAACTCATGTGAAATTTTACGCCCCTACGACCACGCCTTCCCTACCCGATAGGGCCTTAAAGATCGAAAATGCGTTTATATGGGAAAAAGGGATATTTTTTTAGTTTTTGCTGTTTTTTTGCAATATTGCAATAGTTTTTACTCGAGATGATAAATTAATCGAGATTAAGATAAAATTATGTATTAAAAAAGGTGCAAAACTCCAAAATCGGTTAAGAACTACCCCAGTAATAAATAATGCCCCAGACCACTAATATGCCAAATACCACTTCAGCAAGAAATTCGAGCTCAAATTTCAAACGTTTTTAAAATTAATTACTGAAACATAATTTTTTTATTTAATACACTCATAATTGTGAGACATAAAAGAAGTTTTTTGTTTTGGATGGCGTTAACCTGTCCTACGGTGATGTCAAAAACGAACAGAATTTTTAGGGTGTTTTCAAATCTCCAATTTCAAATTTTAAAAAAATTTCTTCAACAAAATCGAAAAAATTTAGATTTTTAAATAAAAATAAAAAATTTAAAATTTTACGACCACGCTTTCCCTAAGCGACGGGGCCTTTAAGAGCGAAATATGCGTTTTTCCAGGATCGTACTGTTTTTCGGCTTGAAAGTTTTTGTTTCGTTTATTTTTATGGTAAAAAAAAGGAAATAAGAAATAAATATAAAATATTATTATTCTTAGGCATATTAGGTAGCAGTTTATTTATAGTTTTTGCACAATTTTAAAATAGTTTTTGCACAATTTGGATATGTTTTTCTGTGCTCTTGAACACATTGCAATATATATTTCGTTTGTTCTTCTTGCACTGTTAGAAGTCCATGGAATTGTTGCGTGAGGTTTACATCTCTTTCAGCGCTGTCATTTACTGCTTTCAAGTGAATCACTTTTGATTTCGCTTCTAAAAAGGATGCACTGTCTCCCCAAGTATACGGGTCTTCGGTGAGAAAATCAATGTTTATTTTAAACGACAAAACATATTGTTGCTTTTTATTGAAACAAAGTCATGTATATCTTTATCTCTACAAAATAAAAAAGGAAATGAACATCATGACAAATAACTAAATAGGCCCCGTCGCTTAGGGAAAGCGTGGTCGTAGAAGCGCAAAATTACACATGTGTTATATTCAAGTCATCTTACGGTTAATTTAGTACAGAATATATTTTTATGGATTTATCTAATGGTTTTAGCCAGGTTTGTAAAAAAGGAATTCAAATACTTTTTGTTCATTATATATAAAAACGCACAGTATCTCCTTGGATCTGAATGCGGCACGGTACGGGTTAACGTTGTTCAATATGTCCAAAATTTTTGGCACATAATCTAAAAGTATTCTGTTAATATATTTTACATTACGTTTCTTAAAATTCAAAAGTAGTAAGAAAATCTTTAACGTTTTTTGAAAATTTAAATAAATAAGTCTGGGGTCACTTGGGGTCGCAGGTCCACATGGGTTAATAATGTTCGAAATATTTTTATTTTTAACTTTGAGTAATGCTTATAAAATAAAACTATAAAAGTTACAAAAGTAGCTAATTTTTGATTTAAAATATTTTATGGCAACAAATAAGACTTTTTATTACTAAAAAACACAGTTTCCTCGAAATCCGAAAAATTTAAATCGTTGCCCTACCCAAGTGTACTGGGGGATATTTTTAATTTTTTTTATTATTTTAAATCTCTTAGATATTTTAAACAAGTTTAAGCAATAAAAATCTAAATTTTTTCGATTTTGTTGAAGAAATTTTTTTAAAATTTGAAATTGGAGATTTGAAAAACACCCCAAAAGTTTTGTTCGTTTTTGACATCACCGTAGGACAGGTTAACGCCATCCAAAACAAAAAACTTCTTTTATGTCTCACAATTATAAGTGTATTAAATAAAAAAATTATGTTTCAGTAATCAATTTTAAAAACGTTTAAAATTTGAGCTCGAACTAGTTCTTGCTGAAGTGGTATTTGGCTCATTAGTGGTCTGGGGCATTATTTATTACTGGGGTAGTTCTTAACCGATTTTGGATTTTTATACCTTTTTGAATACATAATTTTATCTTAATCTCGATTAATTTATCATATAGAGTAAAAACTATTGCAATATTGCAAAAAAAACAGCAAAAACTAAAAAAAATATCCCTTTTTCCCATATAAACGCATGTTTCGATCTTTAAGGCCCTATCGGGTAGGGAAGGCGTGGTCGTAGGGGCGTAAAATTCCACATGAGTTATTTTAAAGACAAATACAAAAAAATTAGAGGGTAGCGTCTCAACATTTCTAACATTTAACTTTAAGGGACACTCTAATATACACTAATGGAAGGCTGCTATTTTCGTGTTTTTTTTTTAAGCTGCCAGCATAAAAAAGGAAAATGATAAATCTGGCTTTTGTTTTATTAATTGTCAAATATGATCTTTCCAAACAATCATAATCTTCCAAAATGTTAAATCAAGATTATAAAAAAGAAGAAAAGAAAGGTTAAGCAAATAGGATCTAAAAGTACACTCAAAAAAATAAGTTAGTAGAAAAGTTAGTAAAACGTCTTGTAAATCAGGAATACTATTTTTTAGCAAATATTTTTGCTAAAACCGTGTTTTCAGCTAAAATTTTTGTTTTACTTATTCAGCACTTAACTGTTTTATACTAATGCTTTACTAATATACTAATGTTTTACTAATTAATTTTGCTAAAAAAAATTGTGCTGATAAGCAGATGTCGCGGCATGTCAAGATGTAGTAGAGAAGAGGAAAATGATACTAAAAAGGACAACTCTAATAAGACACTTAAAAAAATCAACCATAAAAAAAACATATACAGACATGTAGACAGAGTAAAGCGAAAGACAAAGACACACATCTTAGGTAGATTTGTATGGTTCCTTTTTCTTATTGCAAAAAAAAGGGTTGTTTTTTTCGTTTCGTTTGTTTTTGTTTATTTTTTCGTTTCGTTTCTAGAATTATCTTCGGCAGTTTCGTCATTGAAAAAATAGCATCATTAAGACAACCATTGATGTAAGTAGTTGAAAGAAAATTTTTGTTATCTATATATTTTCAGATATTAAATTAATTCATGTCGTCAATGTGGGAATATGAAAATGATTTGCTTTATTTTTGTAAATATACGGAGGTTGAAAGCTCGTTATAAATTGAAAATAACATAAAAATAATCTCGATGTATATAAAAACAAAAAACTAATATAACTGTAAAAAATATTACTTGAGCCAGAGTACACACTAAAAATTTTTTATATAAATAGAACATTTTTGGTCTTCAAAATTTAGTAACGTCATGATGCTTGTTAGGAAAAGACCTAACCACGTGGTTGATTACTAAGAAGACAATAATGGAGCAACATTGATTATTAATAGGTTTTTTTGTTAAAGTTCTGCCTATTATATAGGCTCTAGCTTTTCTAAAACTTCGGGTTCTGATGAGATCTTTAGCCAGATCGAAATACTAGTATCAACCTAGCTAATATGTTTGATTTGCTTTATTTTTGTAAATATACGGAGGTTGAAAGCTCGTTATAAATTGAAAATAACATAAAAATAATCTCGATGTATATAAAAACAAAAAACTAATATAACTGTAAAAAATATTACTTGAGCCAGAGTACACACTAAAAATTTTTTATATAAATAGAACATTTTTGGTCTTCAAAATTTAGTAACGTCATGATGCTTGTTAGGAAAAGACCTAACCACGTGGTTGATTACTAAGAAGACAATAATGGAGCAACATTGATTATTAATAGGTTTTTTTGTTAAAGTTCTGCCTATTATATAGGCTCTAGCTTTTCTAAAACTTCGGGTTCTGATGAGATCTTTAGCCAGATCGAAATACTAGTATCAACCTAGCTAATATGTTTGATTTGCTTTATTTTTGTAAATATACGGAGGTTGAAAGCTCGTTATAAATTGAAAATAACATAAAAATAATCTCGATGTATATAAAAACAAAAAACTAATATAACTGTAAAAAATATTACTTGAGCCAGAGTACACACTAAAAATTTTTTATATAAATAGAACATTTTTGGTCTTCAAAATTTAGTAACGTCATGATGCTTGTTAGGAAAAGACCTAACCACGTGGTTGATTACTAAGAAGACAATAATGGAGCAACATTGATTATTAATAGGTTTTTTTGTTAAAGTTCTGCCTATTATATAGGCTCTAGCTTTTCTAAAACTTCGGGTTCTGATGAGATCTTTAGCCAGATCGAAATACTAGTATCAACCTAGCTAATATGTTTGATTTGCTTTATTTTTGTAAATATACGGAGGTTGAAAGCTCGTTATAAATTGAAAATAACATAAAAATAATCTCGATGTATATAAAAACAAAAAACTAATATAACTGTAAAAAATATTACTTGAGCCAGAGTACACACTAAAAATTTTTTATATAAATAGAACATTTTTGGTCTTCAAAATTTAGTAACGTCATGATGCTTGTTAGGAAAAGACCTAACCACGTGGTTGATTACTAAGAAGACAATAATGGAGCAACATTGATTATTAATAGGTTTTTTTGTTAAAGTTCTGCTTATTATATAGGCTCTAGCTTTTCTAAAACTTCGGGTTCTGATGAGATCTTTAGCCAGATCGAAATACTAGTATCAACCTAGCTAATATGTTTGATTTGCTTTATTTTTGTAAATATACGGAGGTTGAAAGCTCGTTATAAATTGAAAATAACATAAAAATAATCTCGATGTATATAAAAACAAAAAACTAATATAACTGTAAAAAATATTACTTGAGCCAGAGTACACACTAAAAATTTTTATATAAATAGAACATTTTTGGTCTTCAAAATTTAGTAACGTCATGATGCTTGTTAGGAAAAGACCTAACCACGTGGTTGATTACTAAGAAGACAATAATGGAGCAACATTGATTATTAATAGGTTTTTTTGTTAAAGTTCTGCCTATTATATAGGCTCTAGCTTTTCTAAAACTTCGGGTTCTGATGAGATCTTTAGCCAGATCGAAATACTAGTATCAACCTAGCTAATATGTTTGATTTGCTTTATTTTTGTAAATATACGGAGGTTGAAAGCTCGTTATAAATTGAAAAAGAAAATTTTTATATTTCGTAATTATTGTAAATTATTTTTAAAAGAATCACAAAAATATGTTTTATGATTTTCAGCAAACATTTTAACTAAATTACAATTTTTTTACAATTTTTTTGCGTTTTTTTCAGTCTACTAAAATTCAGCAAAAAATTTATTAATTTTTACCAACGCTTTTTTATTTGTAATCTACTAAGTGTTAGCAAAACTTTTGCTGAATCTACAAATTTTGTTGCTAAAAATCAGCTCGCTGATTTTCAGCAAAAGATTTTGCTGACATTAGCAACTTTTTTGCTATCATCCTCCTGACTAAAATTTTGCTGACTCAGCAAAATTTTTTGCTGACTTTACAAACTTTTTTTATGAGTGTATAATTATTTTTTATTTATTTATTTTTTTTTAATTATTTTTTTTATTATTAAATAATATAATATATAATATATATTATGTTTGTAATATTTGTATTGCCAACTCGCCTCTACAATGCCTTTAAGGCGCAGAGGCAACAATATTATAATGAATTATTTACTTACTTTTATTAAAAATAAAAAAATTTTTTAAAAAAAAGTGTTTCAAATTTAAGATTTTTATCAATGAATTTAACACAGGCTTGTCATAGGTTGGATCATTCCGGTTTGATTCTTTGGATATTCATTATCCTAAACAATTTTTTTTTTTTTGAAAACTATTAAGGCATTGCATTTTGTTTTTAAGGAAAATTCTATGCCTAAATAGTAGTACATCCAAACAATCAACTTGAAAAGCCTCCACTCAATGTCTAATGTTTAAATTCATCGATGAAAATGTTTAATTAAAATCACTTTTGAATCCAACTAATTTTGCTGGGAGATGAATTAAGTAATATGTTTGTAGTTAATTTTGAAATTACCTTAATTGTATATCATTTAATCGACTCGTATGTTTTTTGGTGAAATATTCCACATTCTTTTTATGGGTTTCCTCCATTAAATCCATATCTTTACAGGTCTGTAGTAAAAATGTGGAGAAATCATTAATAGAACTTTCCAAAAAACTTAGATCGGTAGCAATTTCAACATCAGCAGAGGTAGAATCACAGTATTGATTCAATTCACTTATTGTTTGTTCTACAATATCTTTAAAATCTTTAACACAAGGATGAATTATGTTATTGTAATTTGTAACAATTTTATTATCACAGATTTTTATAGGATGATTTTGTTCTTTCGACATGGATTTTAAATAATTTTTCTTAGGTGAAGAGTTTATGGTTTTTGGGAATTTTGAATTATTTTTGGAAGATTTTGATATATTTTCATTTGTCTTTAAGTGCGGTTTTGGAACATTTGTTAATTTAATGCAATTTTCTAAAGTCTTTTTTGTTTTGCTTTTAACAGCTGATTGAAAAATTTCTCCAACACTATTTATACTATTCATAGATTTGTTAAATTTTTGGTTTTCCAAACTTTTTCTATTAAGTCTCATAATATCTTCTGAAGTTTCCATTAAAATTTGTAAATTATCTTCTTTAGTTTTAGCTGATGATTCAGCTAGTTTAATGGTATTATGTTTTAAGGGTTTTATATGAATTTCATTATCTTTCAATATAATATCCACCGAATTTGGACAGTATTCTAAATTATCCAGTTGAGTAGTTAAATCTATACAGTTTTCCACAGTTTCTGGTATATCCATATAATTATTTAATATATTTTCGGTAGTATTTTTAGAACTTTGTAAGACATCAAGTTCAGAAGTTAAATCTATACAATTTTCCTCCAAGTTTTCTTGTATATCCATGGAAGTGTTAACTAAATTTTTAGTTATACTCTCAGAATTTTGTATGCCATCATTTCCTACAGTTTCTTGTATATCCATAGAAGTGTTTAATAAATGTTCGGTAGTATCTGCAGAATTTTTTGCGACATCCTTAGAATTGTTTAATATATTTTCAGTAGTATTCTCAGAATTTTGTATTACATCATGTTGAGAAGTTAAAACTATACAATTTTCCACAGTTTCTTGTATATCCATAGAAGTATTTAATAAATTTTCGGTATTATCTGCAGAATTTTTTGCGACATCCTTAGAATTGTTTAATATATTTTCAGTAGTATTCTCAGAATTTTGTATTACATCATGCTGAGAAGTTAAATCTATACAATTTTCCACAGTTTCTTGTGTAACCATATTAGTGTTTAATAAATTGTCGATAGTATTTGCATAACTTTTTGCGATATACTTAGAAATGTTAAATATACTTTCAGTAGTATTCTCAGAATTTTGTATTACATCATGTTGAGAAGTTAAATCTATACAATTTTCCACAGTTTCTTGTATATCCATAGAAGTGTTTAATAAATTTTCGGTAGTATCTGCAGAATTTTTTGCGACATCCTTAGAATTGTTTAATATATGTTCAGTAGTATTATCAGAATTTTGTATTACATCATGTTGAGAAGTTAAATCTATACAATTTTCCACAGTTTCTTGTGTATCCATAGAAGTATTTAATAAATTTTCGGTAGTATCTGCAGAATTTTTTGCGACATCCTTAGAATTGTTTAATATATTTTCAGTAGTATTATCAGAATTTTGTATTACATCATGTTGAGAAGTTAAATATATACAATTTTCCACAGTTTCTTGTATATCCATAGAAGTATTTAATAAATTTTCGGTAGTATCTGCAGAATTTTTTGCGACATCCTTAGAATTGTTTAATATATTTTCAGTAGTATTCTCAGAATTTTGTATTACATCATGTTGAGAAGTTAAATCTATGCAATTTTCCACAGTTCCTTGTATATTCATAGAAGTATTTAATAAATTTTCGATAGTATCTGCATAACTTTTTGCGATATACTTAGAAATGTTAAATATACTTTCAGTAGTATTCTCAGAATTTTGTATGACTTCATGTTGAGAAGTTAAATCTATACGATTCTCCACTATTTCTGGTATATCCATCGAATTGTTTAATAAATGTTCGTTAGTATTTTCAGAATTTTGTACTATACCAAGTTGAGTTGTTAAATCTCTAACATCCAATTTTTTATAATTATCCGCCGTTTCTAAACCCATAGTTGTTAATGTTTTTTCTATATGATCATTATTTATGAGATCCTTAGAATTATTTATGACATTTTCACCATTTTCTGTTGAAGGTTTTTGAATAACTTTTTTAATTTGTATGACCTTTAGGCAACTCATATTTGCTGGCTTATCTAAACCTAGACTTATTAATAAATCTTCCATACCTTGATTTCTTTCGAGTTTTTTCTGTGCAATGTCAATATTCGAATTATTTTGAGTTTTTTGCTTTACTTCCATTTTATGATAATTAACATGTAGCTGGTAGATATTGTGTAACTTTTTACGAGTCTTATTAATTGTTTTTGAATCAATTTTATTTAATTGTGATTTATGTTTTGAAAGATTTTGTGTACTTTTGGGTTTGAACTCATTTTGAGTTTTAAAAGATTTTGTATTTATATTTTCTTCATTAGATATTGAGGATTTAGGAACTTCTCCTATATATTTTACGAACTTATGTTCATCAATTTTAAAATCTTTAGAATACAACGTATTTGCAAAGAATTTTGGTTGATTTCTGGGGATTGTTGATGAGTATTTGTATATTTCAGGAGGTGTTCTCTAAAAAGATGGGAAAGTAGTGTTATTGAAAATGGTCATATTTAAGAATAACTTCAAAGTATTTACCGGTATAAAAAGTCTAGATTTTAGTTTTGAACGTAATTTGTTGGCGGCTTCACTAAAAGGAAATAAATAAATAAATAATAAATAAATGTTAATAACAATTTTTTAAACTTATGAATAATAATAATAATTATCAAGACGAGTAAAAAAGTTAATATGTAATTATTTATTGTTATATCAAATTATATATGATCATATATGGCATCATATATAATTAGTTATAATTATATCTGAAATTGATTATTTAAAAATTGGTTTATATGGTGTCATATAAAATTATATATAAACAATATATAATTATATATAATTGTATAATATGTCTAAAATATTTGGTCTTTATTCAATATTCTGCAAAATCGGCACGCTTCTTCTATTTGGCAAGCTTCTACTATTGAATATGCCGAATACCCAATAAAATCATTATTTGTCCAAATTAATTGGTAAATGGATAATTTTGTAAAAATCTGTATTTTTGTCAGAAAAATAATTGAAGAAATTTATTTTATTTTATTTTTATTGAAATGTTTTGCAGAATAATTTTGGCTGTTTATGATAATCACTTCAACCTAAAAAGTATGATTGTCCTCTTTACCCACACCTGAATCCGCGCCTATTTATAATTATAAATAATTGTATATAATTATAACAGAATTAAGAGAGTTATAATAATTGAACAGAAGGACAAAATCATAACTTTTAAAAAATAATAAATGACCACCGATTCTATACATTTTAGGCACGCTGATTTCAATGGCGTAATTTTTTTTTTTTATTTCGTTTTTAAACAAAATGCAGCATGTATATGCAGTTTTTTACATATAAAGATTTTAAAATGCAATTTCTGTTAAAATGTTAAGACAACCCCTGTATTCTTATTTGTGGTACATAATACTTGATTACCGAAATTGTAGATTAAACCCTCTATTTAGCGGTTTTTATAATTTTTCCAAATTTTCACTATTAACGCGAATTTTATTGCTAAACTAGCAATTGACACTTACTAATGGTCATGCAATAGAAAGAGCCTATTAGGAAGACATGTTTCAGCAAAAAAAAACCCTTATTTTATAGTAATATGGTGCTACATTTGCAAAATTATCGATTTGTCAACAATTTTATATGGCATTATAACTTTTCGAGATGAGCCCGGAGTCCAACTTTAAGTATGCTATGTGAATACATTTGAATAGTATATGTTCAAAAAATCAGCCAAAAATGATTATACTTAAAGAAGTTTTTCTAACAAAAACCCAACTTTTGTTATATGTACCAACACTGAGGTTTTTGTTAGGAAAACTTTTGCAAATATAAATATTTTTAGCTAAAAATGTAATATGTTAATACTTTCAAAATGTACTTACATATTATATTACAAGCGGTACTTTAAAGCCATCCTGTAAATCTATGATGACATGTAAATGTAATGTTTGACAAATCGCGAATTTAGCATAAAAAACGCTTTGATACAATTACTTTTTTACCACTAATACAACTCCTCTTAAATGACTCTTACCACTTGGTAAAACATTTGATTAGTTCTTTATAGTAATTAAATGTGCTAAAGTCCCAAAACTTATTTTACAAATTGTGAAAACAATCTGCTGTAGGCTTGTCCCTATCCGGATTTCATTCCTGCACAAGGAAATCTTCAAGGGACTTTGTTATAAGAATTTCTAGAGATATTTGTTATGTTAAATCACAAACTCAATGAGAATTTCTTGTCAACAAAAATATTATCACAATTGGCTTTGTCATCTTCCAAATACTACTAGTTCGATTAATTATTTAGCGATAGAGTTCGCTAAAACCGACAAAATTAAAAAACGATTAACAGCTTTGGAAATCAAATATGTACCATATAATTTTATTATCCTTTTGAACTTTGTTAAATAGATTTTTTTTGTTTTTTGTTGACTGTGCCAACAAAGGGTTTTTTAAGTTGACTATGTCAACTGAGAATAAAATTTAAAATAATGAAAAGATTTGTTTTTCTCTATTTTTATTTATTTTATTTCCTCCAGTAAGTTGAATGTATCAACCCAGAGTCAAAGATTAATTCTGAAAGAACAGCTTAGATTAGATCAGAAGGCACTATGCACCGCGACCAATGTAGGTCTTTTGTGCTGCCTAAAGTTACCTACAGATTCAAGCTACCTATAAAGCCAATTATCCTATTAGGCAAAATCTTCGCGATGTCGGAAGGCGAAATAAAGCGATCACCTAGAAACCTAAGTCTCCTATCACAAAGCCTGGGACATTCGCAGAGAACATGCTCCGAGGTCTCAGACACCATCTCGCAAAACCTACACATATCCGTGTCCGATTGACCCTTCTTGTGCAGATGGTATCTGAGATTACAGTGTCCAGTTAAGTACGACGCCGGGGTCCTCAAACCCCCCCTTTCAAGCGACAAGATTCGCCTCGACCCCCTGCTGAAAAAAGAGATCAATCTTTTAGCCTGGCGCTGACCAGGAGAGTTTTCCCAGTAACCAGAGAATTCAGACTCTCTCCATTCCCTGAGCCTTTCCCTAACATACCCCGCAGGTATTCCACAGAATGGTTCAGGACCAATAAAAGGCTTTCGGGCCCCGCGGTTGGCAAGACAATCTGCCCTCTCGTTGCCCTTATGCCCCTCATGACCAGGAATCCACCCCAAGGTTAGAGAGTTGCCCTACCGAGCCTATTGAGAGTCTGAATGCATTCCATGACCAACCCGAACGACACCTTATAAGCCATTAAGGCCCTCAGTGCAGCCTGACTGGCAGAAAGAATGTAGATGCGAGATCTGCGAGTTCCCCTTCGTAGGCAGCTTAAATTATTTGGTATTTATACTTAATTCTAAGGTCTTCTCCCTATTGAAAAATACCAATAACAACATCAGATGTCGTGATACATTTCCATTGTTGGAATTTACACGATTCTGATTTGTTAAGATCACCACCAATCCAATTACACATGTAGTATCATTACTTTTGTGAGTAATACACTTTTACGATCATGCGTTTCGCTTCATTGAGCTCTAGTAAATTTGGCGTCTTTAGCAATTTACAAAAGTAATAAAAATGTGTTTTAGAATTTATGAGTTTGCTTCTGATTTCATGCATGAATTAAAGTTTGTAATGTATTACTCTATTCAATTCCGAAAACCAATAAATGGTGTACCAAATTAATTAGTTTGCCTAAACTCTTACCTGTGACTAATTCATCAAGTGTTTTTACGTGTGAATCATTCTAGTTGTGATCTTAATATTTTTACATGGCATACATTCATTGGATTACTATTACTTGTTAAATACAGTGTAGTATATTTATATTATACTATTTTTATATCACTAAATGTAACCCATGTAATTAAA